>JAQIVE010005258.1:0-13165 GCA_034698285.1 Sminthurinus bimaculatus | reverse complement strand
ATACCTCCACTTGCCCCCATACTCGTAAATGTTCTCCCCGACTTTCGGATCTTTTCTTATGTCATATTGTAATCTTGATGTGCTTTTAACTAATACGACCTTGACATTTGTTGGTGCTTTGACCTTCTTTTTTGCGTCATTTTCATCATCGTCCTCACTTGCACTACTGTAACTACCATATTCTTCTTCTGCTTCTTTTGCATCTCCTTCTTGACTAGAATCAACGGGTTCTTGAGAATTGCTGCTCTCAGGGTTAGCTACACTTTTTACGGAGAGAGTGTCAGTTGAATTTTGAGGAACGGGATCATTTTCATCATTTTTCTTATAGCGGATCTAAAAAATGATATAATGCAATAATTATTACACAAATTACAAAATCAAAAAAAGATTCAAAATATGCATTTAGTATTTACAAACTACTTTCATCTGTTTCAATATTTCATGAATTTCACGAAAAAAATAAAATTACATACACAGATTCCACGTTTTTTAAAAGACTCCAGATGAGAGTTCAAATTCCAAATTGACGAACATTTGTGCCCGCAGTGCTCGCATGAATATATTTTGCCGTCTGTACAAATAAAAAAAAAATAATGTACAAAACGTAAATATTTTAAAAATCAATCATATTAGAAGTAATTTAAAAGAAAATTAGAAGAATTTTAAATTTTACGAAAAAAAGGAGCCTAAAAATGAGAAATGTACGAATTTAATTAGTATTTAATTTACTTGAATCATCTCCTTACCAATGTGAGTACGTTTGATGTGGTTTTTGGCCGAGCCAAAATAATTTGTCAGAGCTCCGCAAGTTCCACATTTGTAGCGAACTCCGGTGGGCTCCGTCACCTTCTGGATTTTATAAGTGTCATGATACAGAAAATTGTCCTCGTCAAGTTTTACCATCTTGCATCGCTTCGACAATTCTATACATACATTGTAAAAACAAAAAAATTAATCTATAATTAATTATTATACAAGCAGTAAATTCGAAATTATTTAATTTTTCTCAGTAGTTGTATATTTTATTATTTACCTGGATTGTGGTTTCTATCAATGTGCGTGACGATCTTGTACCGGTATCTCGTGCTATATTCGCAGGTTAGACAGTGCACTCGGAATTTTCCATGTTCATCCTTTTTTCTTTCATATCTCCATTTGCCCGCATACTCGTAAATCTCGTCTCCGACTTTTGGGTCATCATTGATGGTTTTCCGGTCGTTTTTCGGCTTCTTCGTCGACCTGGTCAAGGGAGCTTTCCTTTTCTTTTTAGCTACTGCCTTGCTACTGCCGTCGCTATTATAGTCACTTTCAGAGTCTCCATGACTACCGTCTTTAAATGTAAAATATCAAAAAATGTTAATTTACGGCACATTATTTTGTCATCATATAAATTATAAATCATAAGAATAAAGCGGATAAAAATCTGTATACATACAGCATGCTGCATATTAAATTTTTCATATTATCGATACTTCACTAATTTTTTAATATTATTTTATAGCTTACCGTCTGATTCCTCTGAATAATCTTCATCATTTGTTTCTTCTTCCCAATCAGAAAACTCCACTTTCCGAGTTTTTCGAGGGGAACGCCTGGTTTGTTGAGACTTCCGTTTATTAACACTAGCTTTACTTTTTGTGGCATGATTTGCACGGGAATTTTGGGCAACAGGATCATTTTCAAGCTTTTGAAGAACCTAAAAACGGATAAATATAAAAAATAATACAAAGTTAAAAAAGCTATCTAATATTTCATATCATCATTTTTATCCAATTTTCATACCTACTTCAAACTATGAATTATGAACAGAGAGCTTTAATATTATATTTTTTAAAATGTTTTATATGCTATATGCTTAAATTGCACTTACTATCCAAGGACCGGAATTTGTCACATTATCACTTTTAGAACCATTAGATACTTCTTCATATCCATCAAGGTCATCATCATCACAAGAGTTGTTGGCAAGTGGATCATTATCATCATCATAATCGTCATCAGAATAATCATTTGTATGCTCCAAGTTTTTATTTTTAGTTTTCCTGCCTACACTTGTACTAGCACCACCACTAAAACCATAAAAATTATGATGAACTTGATCCTCTTCGTCTTCCTCCATCTCCGGCTCCTCTTTAATCCTCCTCATAATTTCCTGAGTTTGAATGCAATTATCTAACTTTTGAATCTCTTTGGCTAAACACGATTCGAGGTTGCGAAGCTGATTAAAGTTCTCGTACAAATCCCAGAGGCTTGAAAATACTATCGAGCACTCCTCACACAATTTTGCATCAGCACTCCAGTTCCAAAGTCCAGGGCCATGGTCAGGCTCTGAGGAGGAAGTCGTGGTAGTAGTTGTTGTCATCAAAAGAGAATCCTCAAATGCAGCTAAATAGTGGAGCTTGTACATTGTTGAGAGAGAGGAAGAGATTTTCACAGAGTCTAGGGTCAAGTCGACACTACTTGACCCCGATTTGACCCTCACGGTCTGACAACAGTTCACACATAATGAATCTTCAATATTCGCTTTTGATTCAACTTTATCTTCCGTCTCTCTTGATAAAGTGACTGATGCTGCTGCGGAAGACTCTCCTCGTTCATTCTTCATCTTCATCTCCATCTCAGATTCCATGGTAACGGAATTTAAATTTAATCCGATCTTTGATTAAAAGACAAAATTTCAAAATGTAATACGATACTTAATAGATTACAAACAACAATCAACAATGTTAAAAAATGTAAAATGTCAAAAGTCAATATTTTGTTCTTGTTGCTTATTTATTGCTTACCGTTTTCAAGAAGTTTCTCCAGCCATTAAACACAATTAAGTATGCACAGTTTGAATCATGAGCTACTCAACACAAACAAATTTTTCTAAATAAAATGAAAATGGTATCAAAATTTTGACAGTTTAGTTAACTTTTTTCTCTTTTCCTTTTTTGGTTTTTGGTCTTTCTTTTTCTTTTTTTTTCCTTTTCACTTTCCGTTTAAATTGGTGCCAAGTTATCAAGGACTTCAATTTAAGGCTCATTCAACATCTCATGAGCAAAAATCAAAATTCTCTCTTTTTTTTGGATGCAGATTTTCCAAAATAATTAACTCTATTATGAAAGTTAAAAAATAACAATGATAAGCATCGCCAAATATTATGATTTTGTAATTACTTACAAAATCTTACAGCGGTTGCTAAAATGGCAAAATATGTAAATGCTATGTAAACTCGACAAAATAAACTTTAGCTATTATTTACGTAAAAAATGGTCAATTATACTATTTTCATCTTTCTTTTATTTATGACAAGTAAACGTAGTTAATAATTAAAAATAAAATAAAGTTAAAATAAGTCTATACATTTAACATTTACATTACGAATTCCTTCATCGCTTACATTGGGTCTCCTGTATCTACATTTGTATCTTCTCCCGACTTGTGTTGGTTAAATCGCTCCTTGCAAAAGCGTTGTTTGTGCAAATCTATACAACGTGACGAGTAATTCCTACCGCACCAGTCACAGGTGACCTTCTCATTGACCTTACAGCTGACCACGTGCTTCTGAAATTTCTCATCTGTGGCGAATTCTCGTTTACACAAGGGACAGGCCTTAGTGACCTGGAAGACTTCAGGGGTGAGTTGGACTTCCGGTGGAGCGAAATGACCGTACTTTTTGCGATGTAAGTACAGACTCCTTTTATATGAAAAATTTTTTCCGCACCCGCAAAGAAAATCTTTGCCTGAGTGGCATTCCATGTGACTACGCAAAGAGGCCTGTGATTTAAATTGCTTCCCACAATCCTAAAAAATGTTAAAAAAAAGGAGCAAAATTTCTTCAGCATTTTTTAAATTAATTTTAAGCAATTTGTAATTTTCTAAAAATTTTATGAATAGCAAAAAATTGAAATATTTACCTCACAAATATATTTTTTCCCTTCGGTATGAGTTGCCATGTGGAACTTGAAGCGCACTTTTTCAGTGCAACTATACCTATAGTTAAATTGAAAGCATTTTAAAAAATGACAAAAAATTGACAGAGTATAAATTTTAATTTTAAAAGCATGTCCTTCTTACTTACCCGCATTGGTCACACACCAACTTTTCACCTCCTGTAAAAAAACAAGGTACAAAAATTAAATTGAAAGTATGTAAGACAGGAATAAAAAAAATTGAACAGAGATTAAGTAAAATGTAATTTTAAAAGCACCAGCTTAATTATTTACCAATATGAGCAAGTTTAAGATGGGCTTTGATCAGAGCATAAGTCAATCTCAGAGCACCACAAGTCACACATTTATAGAAAATCCCATTTGGCTCCGTCACCCTCTCGACTCGATAAATGCCATCATAAACATAATTGTTGTCATCCAACTTTAAAGTCCTGAATCGGTTTAGCCCCACTTTTAAAACACAAAAAAAACAGATACAACAAGAGTCCAAAGATTAGTCCAGAAAAAAAATACAAATAACTTAAGTAAAATTATTTTTGAAAATACTCTTATTTGAATTACCTTTATTGTGCCTATTATCAATGTGATAGACGACCATGTATCGCTTTGGCGAGCTGTAATTGCAGGAGAGGCAGTAAAACGTGACCTTTCCATCGTCATCCTCCTTTCTTTCATACCTCCACTTGCCCCCGATCTCGTAAATCTCATCTCCGACTTTCGGATCCGTCATGAAATCCCGCCGGACTTTTCGTTTTTTTGTGGACTTGGTCACGGCAACTTTCTTCTTAGGTACTTTTTTCGTTTCTTTTTCAGACTCGCTGGTTGAGTCACTATCGGAGTCTTCGCTTTGATTGTCAACACTAGAACTATTGCTTTCTTCATTTACTTTGAGGTTTTTTCTCTTTTTCTTCACTTGATTCGGTTTTTGCTTCTTATCTCGAGATTTCAAGTTCATCTTTCGCTTTTCTGTGGTTCTTTTTTTAGAACGAGACTTTGGATATGAGTCCTCTTCTTTTTCTAGAAAAAATGCATCAATATTTACTTTTTATATTTTATGTGGTATCAAGAAGATGAAAATATTTATTTTATTTTACTTGCTTAAATATTTTTCTTACCGTCTGATTGCTCAGAATAATCACTGTCACTTGTATCTTCAACCCGGGTAGAAACTTTAGCTTTTAGTCTCCGAATTTTGGGAGGTGAAACCCCGGATTTTTTAGAGCTGACTCTTTTAAGCCTGCTCCGAGTTTTGGCAGAGAGATTTGCAATGGAATTCTGTGCAGTGGGATCATTTTCAAGCCTCGGAAGTACCTAAAAACGGAAAATTATAAAAAATATATTACAAAAGTAAAATTTAAGATATAAACCGCTGAAATAATTTTTAAATACTTGATATACAATATACATAATTTGCACTTACAAGCCAAGGACCGGAGCTGGGCAACTTATCACTTTTAGAAGCATTAAGGTCACCAATACAATGGTAATTGATCAGCGGGTCATCATCATCATCATCATCACAGAGGTCATTTGTATCCTGCAAGTTTTTAGTATCATGATGACGATGATGAACTTGAGACGTTTTTACTTGCTGTTCTTTCGGTCTCCTTTTATTTTCTTGAGTATGGATACAGTCATCTAGCTTATGGATCTCTTTAGCTAAAGACGATTCGAGATTGCGAAGTTGATTAAAGTTCTCGTACAAATCCCAGAGGCTGGAGAAGACTGTCGAGCAATCGTCACATAATTTTGCATCGACAGTCCAATTCCATGAGGAGGAGAAACTATCCATAAATGCAGTCAAATAGTGGAGTTTATAGATTTTTGAGAGAGCGGAAGATACTTTGTCAGAGTCCAGGGTCAGGTCCACGAAGCTACTTGACTTGGTCATAACTGCCTGACAACAATTGACACAGGATGAATTTTCAATTTCAGCTGCTGCTGCAGTCGTTGATGATGTTTCATTTAATTCATGTTCATTCGTCATCTCCATCTCAGAATTCATGTTGACAGGTGGATTTTGCATGTTGGATCCAATCATTTAATCATAGTTTGTAGTTTTACCTACGGATAAAAGATTGACAAAATTTTAAAACAGTCGCTATAGTTTTGATTGCACATTTCATAATTTATAGGAATCTTTTATTACATTTTACATATTGAGGATATCATGAGATTTACTTACAATTTGTTGGTTGCTATGAGAGATCAAAATAATGACTGACAATTGACACTGTCAACTTTGAATTTGAATCTCAAACCTCAAACCGTCTTGTTTCTTGTTATTTAATTGTTTGAAATGCACGTTTGCTTATTTTCGCCTGTCACTTTGTGACTCGGACAAAATGTCAATGTCTTGTAGCCGTATTTACACAATACACAGCCTCGGCACTGGGCACAAATATGGACGATTTGGATTGTTAATTGATAAACACATTTCACGAACAAAATGAAAAGAATGTTAAAATTTTGAAAAAATTCTTTTTGTTTTGATTTTTGACTTTTGACAAAAAAATATTTTCACAGTCATTTCAAATATTTCGTGGATAATTCAAGGAGCTCAACTCGATGCGAATTCAACATCTCATAAGCAAATTTCAGGTTTTCAGCAGTTTTCAAATTTTCTATCCTGCAAATAAATACTTTACAATTTACACATAGTGTAGAGCCGTGTAAAAATGCCTTTTACGGTAATTGCTTCTAAAAAATGCAAAATTTGTTGGCATGGTGTTTTTCCCCTGTGTTAAACGAAAATTGCTCCAAAATATTGCTAATAACTAGTAACACAACTGAGGAACTAGTAAAATTACAAAAAATGTATTTTGTCCGGAAAGTCAACGCTCAAATTTTCCCGGAAACTTCTAAGACCACCGACAGTTTTTGTAAGCTGATGCTGGGCTGGTTGCACCAGAAAACACTTTTGAATTTTCATCTTTTTTGCAACAATAAACCAGCAGGCCGATGGTAGAATGGCCAAATTTGTCAAAATTTTCAGTTTTGGCCCATCGTTTTTCTCCATAAAATATTTTATTCATGTATGTACGTGATACGGCTTGAACCTTGAACATGGACAAACCTTGTTGCGAGCCCTTAACCCTAAAGCTGACCGGAGTCCCACGGATTTATTTCATCAAAACAGAGGCAATTAAAAGAACATTTAAAATTCCTCAAGACCTTGTAATAAATTTTTTGTGCCAGATTTATGCAATATATGTTGTCTACTGCGTCTTATATAGTGGACGAAATTCAAAGAGACAGACCCCGTGACCCAGTCCGGATGTAACTGCATCGTTTTCCTCGTGTACAGAGGAGTTTACTTTTTGTACTTTACCGTCATCCTCATCATCAACTTTGTAGTAGCCGGCTCAATAGGCATTCTTGGGTTCGCCCTGCTTTTCGCCACTTTGTGGAGTTTCATCATTCAAACGGTGTATGGGACCCTTTTCTTTGTCCTTTTGATTGTGAGGTTCATCCTGCAATGCCAGAACAAAAAAAGAGTTCGGAACGAGGGGAACGCAGAGTCAACAAGACAGAGCAGTGGAACAACAACTTTGAACAGCAACAAGTCATCAGGGTATCGCCAACAACAACAGCGTATAAAGGGAGAGGAGAATAGGACGAATACTCAATATCAAACTTCATCTCCTGCCAGAGTCATGCCCGGAAGAGGAGCAGTCAAGATGAATACATGGGTGGATGCAACTCTTTGGTTCCTCATGAACTGGGCAGGCACGTTGCCCTACATTGTCACTATCGGATACTGGGCTGTTGTATTTCCAGGTGAAAAGGATAAAAGTTTCCAAGCCTGGGGGCCTCAGCTCTACGTCCATGGCGTTAACGCAGTATGATGAAATTTTTTTCAATGAATTCTTAAGGTATTAGACAACGATGAAAAATTGTAATCTAAAGTCAAATATAATTTTCCTGTTAGCTATTTGCACTGATTGACATTTGGGTGGTCGCAATTCCGGTGAGAATCGCCCACGCTCTCTACACCGTCCTCTTCATCGTGATCTATGTTCTTTTTACGTAAGTTTTATAGTGAAATTATGTACATATGTATCTTACGCTCACCTTCTGATACTATGGCGACGTTCAATTCACTGAGAATTAACTTGTCAGTGAATTGGTTGCATGTTTTCAATTTTTACCAAAGATGCATTTACCATTTTGCTGGAGGTTCTTATGACCCTAAACCTAATAACCTTCCACCCGGAGCTAAAGTTGAAGTTCACCCCTACATCTACATCCTTTTGGATTGGGGGAACGAGCCGGGATATGCTGTGTTGACGGGGTTTATCGCCTCTATTGTTGCCTTTGTCTTCCACATAATCTTGTGGGGCATGTACAAGTTGAGAGAACTCCTTGCAAACAAAGTATTTAAAGGGCGTTGAAAAAAGGGTGCAAATTTCACAACAGATTTTACAAGGTCGCAATAAATTCAGCCCAGTCGCGTTTCAAGCTCGAAATTCAAATATGTACGTAGCGTACTTTATTTTCACCCTCTGCCCCGCTCAGTATTCCCAAGCACATAAATAAATTTGACCTTACCATCACCAGTTTTTTATGCGCATTTTTACCAAATGAGCAGACTGTTGAGCGAAGCGTTTGAAACAATGTAAAACATAATTAAACTCGTGATCCGACTCATTGAAAACAGACTGCCCACGTTAATCGATAGAGGGCGCAGTGCCCGCCACTCGCGTCTTCCCAGTTTTGAAGTTGCCGCTCTAACCTGAAAGGATCGGATCAGATCCTTGGATTTTTCAAATATCTGTCCTTGGATCGGATAGACAAAGTATTCGATCAAAAAGAAGGCCACGGACCAAGCGGAGAAGAACCCAAGACCAAGGATATCCATGGTATTCCTTGAATAAAAAAATATTCGACCATCTTTTGAAAATCAAAACTTTAACCTTTTCTTGAAACATTTAGCTAAATTTTTAAAATTCATGTTTTTACCTGTATGAAATGACCAGATAGATGACAAAAGTGTGGAAAACAATGTCACTCAGCAGAAAAAGGGGCCAAGCGAGAGGGGCCATACACTCATTGTAAATCCCCAAGTGGACTTGAAGGGCTACGTACAGTTTTCGAAACTCCCCGAAATTCTTTCCCGTGACCTCGCATGCCCATTGACCCTTTTTGACCTTTGGGTCACAAGCCGTGTATTTTCCTCTAAAAAAGCAATAATTCATGCATTCAAATAAGCAAAGGTGTATATGTTACACAGATTTTCAAAAAAGTGTTATGACGAAGGTCACAGAGGTCAAAGGTCACCTGAGAATGTCGAGCCAATTATTGATGTGGACGGTGTACAGTGTACAGAGGAGGAACCAAAAGATGACGAGCATGACGATCAACCTGACATACGCCAGAAGCTCCAGGCATGCCCACAAGGTCAAGTAGAAACCGTAGAATGTGTCCAGTCCGAATTTTGGGTGACCCTTCAGCCATTTTGAAAATTGACCCCAGCCCGAACGCGCCGTATTGACGTCAAGGAGCCATAGAACAACTACTACCACGCCATTGATGAGCACCCAGGGGATCAAAATTCGGGTCAAATCCTCGAATCGTAGCGGTGACCCCAATTCCTTGTTCTTTTTTAAACTCTGATGACCCTTGAAAATCTTTTGTGTCCTCAACAGTTGATTAAAGCAATATGCAAACCCCTGTGGTCGCCGCATCTCCGCCGTCACATAAGTACACGCCATCCATCCCGCGAGCGTTAAAATGGTGTGCAAGCCAAAATCCAGGGTGCCAAAATCGTTGTGGCGCCCGCGAGATATCCGCAGGAAAAGGGCACAGGTCATATACAGAGTGTGCAGATAACTTAGGCCTACGACCGCATAAATTTGCCCGGATTTGAAAAGATCCATGTAAAGGTAAAACAACCAAAGTTCCGCCATCTCCATGCACAATGAAATACATTGGTGAGTCATATCGTCCCAGCCACATCCGCATGGGCGAACACCAAACTCATGTTGCAACAAAGAACCGGAAAGCCTCTGCTGTGGCCAAGCACTGCTGCCCTCAAGTCATCCTATGACCTGACCTATTACCCTTTATTGTTATTTTTATTTTGTCATTCTTATTTGAGCCTGATGATGAACAACAACGTTGTTCGAAAGCTAGCAAAACATAAAAATCGATTATTCACGTAACCGAGAACAAAATGAATAATACTTAAATTATGAATTGTATGATATAGGTGTTAGTGTTCCTCCCACACGCGATATGTGTGAAAATGTCAAAATTAAAAGAAACGCCTTTAGTTTTTGTCGACAAAGTTATACGGAAAATCTATTTTTGGAACCATAAAACTGTACAATAATAAAATTTGCAGCTCTCTAGTTGAAAATCAATCGGAACTTGATTTGAAGTTTGACATTATTATAGCTATTAAGAATTTTTTAGTTTTACATGCATACTTACGTGCGCCTCGCTCTTTTCTTATCCTTTTTTCCACTTTGTATCAGTGTCAAGGGCGGCAGATCTCAGAAAATGCATAATTGCATTACAGATGCATATTACCTAGACTACGTACGTATTATGTATATCTACATGTCAAAGATCGATTACCTATTACCTATTACTAAGGTGGCTCAGCTCAGTTTTGTCACAGTAAAAATTGAATGAAGAGTGTCCTGGGAGGTCATTTGTCATGTTTCATAGATAGATATTATGTCATCTAAAAATCGCTATCTGAGAATACAACTTAAGAGTAGAAAGATCAAAGGGGAGGGGAAAAATTTATGACGGAAGTGCAAAAGTAGCTTTTCATCAAGTAACATGTACAATGTAGAATGTAAGGTGCTTACATTTGTGTATGTACGAATCTAAAATCTACACACATAATTCATATCTATAGTATATAGTACAAACACGCTGTAAAAGATGTTTCTACTTCCAAACAAAGTTCAACTTTCATACTTTTGTGTCATTTTATTTCCCTCTCTGCATCCCACTTCAACTCATTTTATAAGTCATAACTATACGTGAATATTAAATTAGTTGCCGGTGTCTTTGGACTTTGAAACTTTCAATTTCTCTACCTTGTAAAAAATCATGTATTTATTATCTACAAGTGATAAGTCATAAAATACGATGGTGAACATGAACTCATGCTGAGATTGCCCATGTTTGCCATTTTTCTATGTGCATGCCTATGCAATATACATAATACATGCATACACAATACTTATTTTCCCATGTATATTTAATGTCAATTTATCAACCATTCGGGCTGTAAAATATTACGTTACTTGTCAAATCGGTTTTAAAATGGAAATAAAACCGAGTAGTTACCTGTGTGTATAGAAACGGTCAATGGCAAAAGAAATTATCAAAGTACAAGACATAAATTCGAGAACAGTAAATGTACATTATTAAACAAAATTGCACGCAAAAAGGATGGTGAAAGATGTTATATTACATATATATGTATACGGATATTTTATTTAATATCTATTTATTGGCTAGAAAAGCTTAGCAAGTCGATGCGTAACCCAAATATGGAAGTAATGGTAGTACGTACGTATATATACATTTTTTTGTATTGGGTCAAACTAGCAAGACGTAAAAAAGTTGATGGGGCATTAGTAATAATATATAAGATGAGCAAGAGGGAAAGCCTACCGAACCTAAAACCGAAGCAAGCTAAAAAAACAAACTAGAAAACTAACAAGTATAACAGTAACCTTGAATGTCACTCACACTTTTTCTTGCTTCTACTCTTCTCCGTTGAACTGTCAGTTCTCAGCATGAGGAGGATGAAGACAAGACAAAGATAAAACTGGAGAAGACGAACGAGCTGGAGCAACAAGACCGAGAAATGGTAAAGTAGTGAGCAGTGTGTCAAATTTGATCAAATTTGTTATATTATTGTACTTATGGGTATGTGTACGAATTCAAAAAGAAAGAAAGGAAAGACAATGTAATATCATCATCATCATATCTTTATTTTTCTTCATATTCTGTAAGCAACTGGAAACTGGGACAAAAAAATGACAAATTATTATAAGAAAACTATACGTACAAAATCCAAGAAAACAAGGAGAAAAATAGAAGTTATGTTTGTAGATACATCTATCAAAGTATCGAGCATTAAGACGTCTGCTTTTTGTGTGCATCCATTTTCTTATTAATTTTTAAAATTGGGAAACGACTCGTCCATTGTCCATTACGTTTACGTACATCTATGTATGTGTATTGTGTATCGATTACATATTATTACTTGTATCTATGTTTTCTGATAGAGTCGAAAATCGGATGCTACGTGTCAAAGGTCTGCAGTTCCTCCTGCCAGGACATAGCTCTCGACCAGCTTAACTTTCACTGTTCCATAAGCAGTGGGCGAGAATCTAATAGACGTTGGCTGCACACTGACATGGCAGGACATGACATTTTCCATCCTTTCTAACTTTGAGGTTAAATCTTCAATCTAGGATTTTGGGTGTTTATTTTTGAACACACGTTGATCTTTGTGTTACATAAAACAAACTCAATAGAAATGCTCGGCAATGAGTAGAAAATAGGCTTTGCTCCTCATTTGTTCTATTCTTTATTCACTCACAGCCTATAGTCTACAGAAATTTTGAAAAAGCTATTATGAGCTGCTATAATTGCTGACTATGAGCATTTTGAAGACTTTTATAAAAAGTGGTCAGGTTTTGATTGCACTGAAGTTAAAAGATAACGAACAGCAAGAATAAAATTCGGTTCTGCTAAAGTCTCACAAACAATATAATATATGAAAATTTAAAATGTGTATTCACTCTTGACCAGTGTCAAACCTCACGAATGCTTTGAAGTTGATTTAGCCTGTGGAGCTCCCTTCAGTATTTGTGCTGTTCTTCGTCTTATTTTGTTGTCTTGCATTTTCTTGTCAAGACAAGTCAAGCCTCCCATCAATGCTCAATGCACACATTGCAAAGATAAAATACGAAATACGAGATCTTCTCCTGCACTCGCCCATACATGTATGTATAATGTGTATTTTATATAATAGAGTACAGTATGCATAAAAAACTCCAGCTTTTGCTTGCAGCAATGCTTCTATTGTATAAAACATATCTGTACCATTTCCTTTATAAAATACAATACTTTGTATAAACTATATGCTGTGATTACAGCTGTAATTGTGTTTGTATCTTTGTACATACAGTAAATGTCCAATTGCTTATGAACTTTTTCAGTCGCGCGCTGCGACGTACAATATGAGATCG
>JAQIVE010005257.1:0-13166 GCA_034698285.1 Sminthurinus bimaculatus | reverse complement strand
TGACATTCAAAGATCAGTATTTAGGACGTAGTGAAATGTGGAGATTAAAGAATAATTTGGTAATTACATGATGAAAAATAAGTTTATAGCATAATATTAAAAATTGACATAATATTACGCTTACAAAAGTCATTTATCAGTTTTTAAAGCAATGTTTCTTGATTCGTTGCCATTTCTTCACAGGTCAATACGTGCTTACACTTAAATAAGAAACTAGAATTTTGTTCCGCAACTATTCGCTATCAAGTTTATGAAATGTGGTCACACGGTAAGTTCCACTGTCATGCATAGTTATGATTTATGATAGTTGTTCCAACTTTGTTAACTTGAATTTTATCCTCATTGCTATTATTGGTAACCCCAACAGGAGATAAGGTTGCTAGTGGAATTGTGACCGACCAGACAAAAGTAAGTATCACTAGATTGAGATTGAAATTATTTAAATGCAATAATTGTTTAAGAAGTACAGAGTTTAACTTGATTCTACATGTGACAGATTGTTTTTCGTTCATCCACGAGCATGGTATACCTTTTCATTCAAATGAGTAGTGAAATGTGGGAGTTTGACATTTATGGTACGTACTGTTTACTATAATTATATTCCATTAAAGTATAAAATATATAAATGCGTAGTACCTTGTTTGTATAAAAAACTAATTTATATCCATTATGTTTGTTTTTATTCAGGTGATCTTTACTTTGGTACGTACTACGTAATACTTTGGAGCGTTTCTACTTTGCCATTTTTTGCTTAATATTTTGTAGACAAGTTAACTTTTTTATAATGCAAGTAGCTGTCAATGTTTGGAATTTGTTTTTATCACACAAAACAGAAAAGGCTGTAAATGGGTTTCTTGCGGAATTATTTGCTAAATGGAAGGTATACAGTTAGTGAACAGTCATAAAAGTTTAATGAACATTTTAACGGTACCATTTCTTGAATAAAGTTAAGTAATTTGCTAATGCATTTCTTTCTTTTCTTAATTACAGAAACATGGAAGCAATCATGAAGTTACTATTGTTTTGTTTTCAAGAATTATGTATGATGCAAAGTCTTTAGAACAATTTCCTGAAGCTATGAGGGACTGCTTACAAACTGACTACAAAGGACGATTTTACGAAGACTATTATAGGTTACACATTTTATTGCTCATTAGGGAGACTTTCTTTTTGTTTTAATAAGCTATAAGTATCGCCATTCTTAGAATTATACTATAATATTTGTTTTTTCTTTCCTTGTAACTAACAGAGTAGCTGTACAAAATGAGAGATTTGAAGACTGGGGAAATACGTTGATTCATTTGAGACGACTCTTTGTGGAGTATCAAAAGTCTGTATTGACGATGCACAGAAAGGAGAATCCCAAATCACGTATACCCAAACCAAGCATTTCCTCTGCAGCACAAGGGAACTTTTTAGAGGTGCTCAACATGTCCTTAAATGTTTTTGAGAAGCATTATATGGATCGCTCTTTAGATCGTACAGGACAGTTGTCTGTCGTCATTACACCTGGAGTTGGAGTTTTTGAAGTTGATAGAGAATTAACTAATGTGACAATGCAGGTATGCATAATATATCTACCGGAAACAACATATTGTATTATGTTTTTGCTAATTTTTCATGTTAAAAATTTTAAAATATTTCAACAATGATAGAGAATCATTGACAACGGTGTTGGATCAGATCTTGTCTGTGTTGGTGAGCAGCCTTTACACGCTGTTCCTCTCTTGAAGGTAGTTAAACATTTATACTGATTCGTATTTATGTATATAACTATTTTTTTACCCATCCATAAAATTGCACATCCGGGCATGAAATGTAGAATTTATTTGTGTATCGGATTTACATTCCAGTTTCATAATAAGTCTACTTCCCATTCAAGTAGTGAGGACTACTCAATGCCACATTGGATTAATTTGAGGTATTTTTTAGACTTAAAATTCCAATCCAGTGTTTAAAATTATGAACAATATGTTCGAAATATAATTGTTTAGCTTTACGGAGTATATTTAATTATTACAGTTTTTATTCAACAAATAAAAAAGTCGGATATTCGTCGTATGTGCCGCGAATCAAACTTCCAATCAGTGTGATGCATAAGAGCTCTCCAAAAAATAGCAACAAAACTTACAACTGGAATGCACAAACTCAGTATCGAATCCCACGACTCAAGCAAATGGGGGAAGAGAATTCTTGGCCCAACTCTGTGTATGACTTTGATGACTACGACACAAATGTTCTGAAACAACATGTGACTAATTCAAATTCAGGCCGTCGGAGTTTACAAAGAAAGAAAACTCGTCCATCAGAAATAGATATTACAACAAATGTTTTTAGACGTCAAAATAGCGAGCCTGAAATTCATCACAATCTCGATTTCAACCCAATACGAAATCCATCGTTAACGAGTTTAGGAAGTGACCGCTCTTCCGCTGCTTTAGCTCTGCCTCTCTCATCATCTCCGTCCCCGGCCATACAAATTCCGGCAAAACAGAAAATTGCTAGAATGGACCAATTCGTATCTTCTTCCTTTGGTGCTTTAAATATTGAAAGTGAGTTGAAAAGAATAGTGCATTTCTATAGTTTGTACTTTAAATCTTAAATCCATACTATTTTTTCGGCACAAAATACACGAGTTTAAAAGCAGTGTCTCAAATTTTATGATTACAGCAAAACCAAAGTTAGGAGGCAGTCACAAAGAAAATTCCGGTATAAATTGGCTTTATGATGACATACTTATGAATACACAAAAAAGACTTTCACCAGGAAGCAATAGTCAGGGGGGATCACCAGGTACGTTTTTCCAAAATACACTTCTCCATTTTCACAGATGATCTTCTACCTATTGTCAATTTTTTTCATGTGGCTGATGTTTTATTCCTTGTAGAAACTCAACCAGTTTACTGCCGGCAGCAAAAAGAAATCCGGCGCCCTAATAGGGCGCTTATAAATCCTTTTGACCCTTCACATGCAGTCATCAAACTCACCTCTAATCGCAGAAGGTGGACACACATCTTTCCACGTGGCCCCTCTGGTGTAGGTTTTTCATAAAATTACTACATTTGATTTGGAGAAAACAGTTGTCCTATTCATTTTTAGACGTCCATAGGAAGCTGTTTACTAGAAGTTTTTTTTCGATTTAATTTGCAATGAAAGATGATAATTTGTGCATTTGTTCTCCTTATTTCTTACACCAATTATAGGTCCTCATTCAGCAGCACCACTACCATGCGGCTCATTCCAACTTGGAAATTGTTCATGAAGGTGTCGACTTTCACGAATCTACAAGTAGCCCAACCAAAACACAAATTGATAGTAATTCCAGATACTTCTTGCATGCATTCTATTGTCATTTAATTATTGAGTTTGAAACATGAACTTGTTATTGATCATAGTTGTTGGTTTTGAAAAACTTTCCTAATTTTTCAATCCTTGTTTCTCATGTTCTCTGCAAAAAAAAGGCAAGCCTACTCGAAACAACCGCAATTCCATGACAAGACAATCATCTGAAACAAATTTGGGAAATCGCATGCTAACACTTTTGTGGGGTGCAACAGGAGAACAGGGATGGACACCGGCTTTGACAACAGGTGATCATTCATATCCGGTCAAGATTTTGTGTTAAAAATTACAGTTTACAGTTAATCACAAATTGCTTGCTAATGTTTTCACCAATTTGCTATTGAAACCAGGCGTGGATTGGAAATCTCTTACAATACCAGCCTGTTTACCAATTACAACGGATTACTTTCCCGATGAAAGAAGTCTCCTGGCAGATTACTTAGTTTCGGGTAAATAGTGCATGAGGAAATTATTTAAAACATAATAGAGGCTCTTAAACTAATGGTATGTTAAGCCAACAAATTGACAACATTCTTACACATTGCTGCCTTTTTACATTTTTTTAGATTATAGTCTACTCCCCGATGACGTTAACGCGGACTATGCATCACAAAGAGCTGTTTATAGATGCCCACTGACCACTCAACAAGTTTTCAGTGAAATAGTTTCGCAGAGACTCGCTCAAGGGTTCCAGCTTATTGTCCGTCCAAAGGATGAAAAAGAGAAAAATTATGCAGTAAACTTGTCTTTCATTCGAACAAATACAGTCCAAGATAACACGGAAGAGTATCTACTTAGTATTGGTAGAATTTTTCATAGGATTACGCTCAGTGGCTCTACAATTAATGTCCGCAGATATCGTCCAAGGTACATCCATATGTTACTTGCGAATATTCCTCAATCGTATTTTTAACCAGTTATTATTTATATTTTTTTAGCTAAAGAAACTCTTATTTTGAATGCATAAATATATTGCGCATTCATTTTGTATTTTTAGGCATCCATATCCATCTATCAAAATTCATTATCGCTACCGATTCCTTGCCCCTAATAATCATAACTATGAGGTCTCGTGGGCGGATTTTAGTACAGAGAAATTAGAAAATTATAATTGGAACTACTTGGACCACTACATCTGTACCAGAGGAGATCAAGATTTTGCTCTAATTGAGGTACGATTTTTATTGATGCAGTCCTAAAATGTGAAATTTTCGTGTATAAAATTTTGCATCAATTATGAGAGTTTAAATATAAATATTGAATCTTTGAACTTTAAAGACTCTCAAGTATTGGAGATTTCGTATGCTCCTACTGCCAACGTTTCAAGTACCGGTCAAGAAAATTTTAGAAGGAGCTTCACATGCAGACATTTACACACCAATAACTGAGGAGGAAAAAGCAGGTCTTGTAGATGGCTTCCTCAAATTTATAGAGACTTGTATAAATAGGATAAGGAGACCAAATAACTCGGCTAATAAAGGAGGTGCTGCAGTGGGTGGTGGACGAGTAAGTTTGTTATTATAAGGTTTACGTCGCATTTATGATTGAGTTATAAATATCTAGAGTTTTGAATTTCCAATAATTATTTCCTTTCATTTATAAATCTCTTCTACTTAGGGACCAGTACAGGCCACAGCACAAAATCAGGCGACTACTATGAATTTTCGAGAACGAGTTAACAGCAACAGACTTGGTGAAAGACCACGACCAAGGTTACTTTTTAAATTTTAAAGCAATAAAGCACACTATTAAACTTGTTTACACCCATTTTCTTTTCCCCTAGTTTCAAAGAAATCAACTTTTTAGCTTTAAATTGTTTTTGTTTTCTTAGATCGGGCTCAAAGGGCATGGGAAGCAGAGGAGAAAGTGGAAAAGATATTGGAAGTGGTCGAATTTCTCCCGTGGATTCCACGTTAATGGATAGTAATCGATCTAATTTTGGAGGCAGCGAGTTCAATCCCGATTCTGGAATTTCGACGAGCTTTGGAAACGAAAGCACTGATGATTCCGTGTCACAAATCAAATTAAAGAGTACAACTTCTCATCGTGGAATTATTGATGCAATGTGTTCACAAAATACGGAATTTTCATTTATAAAGAGTAAGAATTAATTTTTCCTTATTTCGGTGAAAGTTTTACCTTGAAACAAAACATATTCTTTCCTTCTTGATAGCCATTTGCCAGTTACTAACGACGTGTGTGTCTGAAAAATATGCTAAAATATCACATCTGCTTACATTTTAGGTACCGATCTTCCTCCTTGGACCTTTGTAAGTGCTGATGCTGTCTCATGGCTAATCAGCCATATGGAAGGAATGGACAGTGCATCAAAGGCTATTGACGTTTTTAATGTGAGTTAATTTTTATGATAACTATTGTTGTCTGTACTATAAGAACTTACAATTAGTTAATAAGATTGCTAATGTATGTGACAAATTTGTTACTCAACAGGAAATGTTGGATGAAAGGCTTATTTCACATGCATCAAGGGACATAAAACATCCTTTTCTCAATGGATTTTATTTGTATTTCATTGTCTCAAATACCGATAGCAAAGGTCAGACTTTTTCAACACGTACACATTTTAGCACATTGTGAATTTTTTAGAAAACATGTTAAATAATTCCATAAAATTCGTTTATATAGGTGAGAGTGCTCGTCAGTATGAAGATCTTCTTTTTAAAAATGACTGGATGGAAGTTGAAGTTGATGTTAATAGCCCAAGTACTGTGTCCCTGGACCCAATATCGGCAGATAATATCAGTCGAAGATCATCTTATGTGCCATCACTTTCTGGATCATTTGCGAGTAGAAAGTCTTCATTAGCCTCCCCGCTACAACGGAGGAATCCCGCCATTAAAGACGTTTATGTTGATGTTGATGTGGGAAAGAAGAGTGACCGACCGGAGTGGGGTTCTATACGGTAAAAATATTTAATTATTTGAAGGAATAGCAAACAAGATTTCTTAATGCAATTTCAATGAGTAAAAATAATCTAATTCTTTTGTTTATTTTGTATTTTATTTGTTTAGATATCAATCTCTTTATCGTCCAACGGAAGCCTTCGAAATGACTGTTCAATGGGTTCAGGCAACTGGAAGCGTTGTAACTGAATTAATTCAAGGATGGTCAAGAAAAGCTCAACAGTGTAACTTACAACTAGTTCCTATACCCAGTGACCCTTGGGCATTACCATACAGTTCAAAGTCAGATCCGTTGAGAGGACCAATTTTTGTGCCTTTGAACATTGAGTGCCTGATGGACAACCGAAGTTACTTATTTGAAGAATTCCCAGAAGAAACTTGGGCTAAAAGAATGATTATGCTCCAAGAGTCTATTATTACACGATTTGGTTTCATCCCAAGTTTCACTGAAGTCCAATCTGGGTTAAATCCAAGTTCATCATTTAGCCTTGGCTCATCCAATCAATATCATTATGTGCATTCCAGTGGAAACATGTTTGCACTCATTCCAAATGCAAGCTCAACAGCTAATCACCAGGTACATGAAACAAAAAAATGGAGTGATAATATATTATGTGTAGAAGTTACTCTCTAAAATTAGCTATCAATTAACTTGGATTTTTCAATGTTTACCATCACCTTTTTATAAACGATTGATTACAGGTGGACGGTTTCAAAGATTCCCCTAAAAGTTTGTCGAAATCCCATGACTCACCAACAACAAGCTCGTATGAGGACTACATAACTCGTCACGTTAGTGGCAAAAATAAAGACGCTTACCACGAGGACAATAGAGTAAGTACCAATTACCAGCATATTGTATAATGTTCTAACATTTAACCAAGTAATTTGTCTTATCGGCTTAATTACTTATACTTGCAACGTAAGGTGAAAAGACTCGTGCAGAGTTTTCAGTTTGCAGTGTCATAATATTATACATGTATATTGTATAGTGCATGAAACAAATTTCGTTTCGTTTCTTTTCAACTAATTAGGTTGGGTTTCTCTGGAGTTGGAATTACATGGTTAGCAAAAGGTGGAAAACCTCATCAACTCCGGCATTAGGTTTGAATTTAAAATTATTTGATATTTATTTATTGTTACTTCATGAGTTACTTTTAAGATTTATGAAACGGCTAATATTCTAATGCACTTTTAATTGTATATCGACTATCTTCATACCTTGCCATTACTTATAATTTAACAATGGTTCTTTTATCTTATTCAAGGTGATGAGACGTTTCTTCTCAAATTACTACGAGATTTTCAAGCATTTTGTTCGAATGAAAACAATAGACTACGACAATACTGGAATACTTACAGTAAAAGTACGACACCAAAAGCTGAATGAAGAATGCTTTAATTATTCTATTCTTTTAAAAAATTTAAAATACTAAATAATAACTGACCAAAACAACCTTTAAATTTATAAATTATACATTTTTTTCGGATGAATGATGTACACAAGTATCATTTGTGTGAATTCTTTGAGTAATTATGAATTACTCAGAATTGTTTTGAAGATGTGTCTCCGCATCTATAAGACATGACATGATTTTTTCGTTTTTTTTTCAGTGACTACCTTTAAATAGTTACTAGTTTATAATGATGATGCTATGAAACTTAATTGGTGCTTCTTACAGATTTATATATAAAATATGTAATCTAGTTATCTCTATTTTATTACAATTTTATGTTTTATGTAAGATGTAATACAAATAAAGAGATGATGATAACACTTTGCACAAAGCATTTAAATTAACGAAACATCAAGATTTTAATAATTTTTTTTGAACTTCGGCGAATAAAACGATAATAATTAGAACATACAATATGTATAATATTTATGCATATACGTTTTATGTTTTATTACACTGCACTTACTTAATTATATTAAATCATAATTTTAATTTATGTAGTTTAGTTTTGTATATATTATGGTTTACACCATATATTATGTTTATATAGTTTTGTATTTATATATGTACACACACGGATACTGTGATAATAATATAATTTCAATATTTTTTGTTGTGTGAACGACGAGAATATCGTATAGTATATAGTAGTAATGTAGTAGTAGTATAGTAGTATTTAGTATAATATATATTTTTATATAATTTAAATTTATTAGAATGTATGAATGTACGACGGTTGACATTTTGATACGATGACAGTTTAAAGAGCCTAGCACTCGAAATATAATAGTATGTATTAATAATAATCTAGATTATTATGTATGATTGTATAACACGAAGGTTGTCAAAAAGATAACTCGTAAAAAGAGTTTGATTAGACTAATGACAAAAACAAAAACAACAACAAAAAAAACAAACAAAAACCAAAGGAAAAAAAACCACGATTGAAAATGGAATATGGTTTTCTGACTCAAAAAAGGTAAAGATGACACATTTAGAACATCACATTTTACATAATTTGCTGCCAAGTGTCTAATTCTACTCTTTGTCTTTGAAAAGGTTAGTCTCTTCTCAAGTCTCAGTGACAGTGGCGAAATTCAGAGTGGCCTCGAAAATCATCTCCTTAAGCCTTTCTTTTGGAAGGTCATCGTATTCCATGTCCAGTCTGAATGGTTCTTCCGCAACGGGCTGTACAATCACAAATGAAATAGAAAAGCCATTATCAATAAGTGCATGGATATATGTATGTCCATATTATTTCAGTCAAGTACCTTCCCAAGCACATATCTCATACGATATCCGATATCATAATGAACTAAAATAACAAACCTCATCTGCTGGGTCGTAATATTGCTCTAGGTAGGGATGAGCTAGGGCATCTTCAACTACAATACCTGTATCAAGTAAATCAAATGAATCAAAAACATTATCTCATGCTCAAAAAACCATTCTTACAAGTAATCAATAAATACCGCAGTATGGAGCGATTTTTGGAGCTTTAGTACTGACCAACGTATACTGATACATTTAAGTTAAACTATAGAAAACCAATGGTGTACTAGATCACTTTAAAAGATCAGGCGATGAAAAAAGGAAAAATAGTTAATTTAGTAGTACCAATCGGTATTAAAGCTCACAAATGTAATTAAAATGTAAACTTTTGCTAAAAAATGGAAAGTAAACAAGAATAAATATAAAGAAATATTGTAATAAGTCCATACGTTTGTGTGGGTTGAAAGTTAACATCTTGTCCAGAAGATCTAGGGCATTAGGATCTGCGTCGGCATACAATTTGTTCCACGGTACTTTAGGTTTATATGGAAGCGATTGTAAGTAACTTCTTGCCTTTTCATTTATAATACATTGCAAATCTTCTTGCGACGGCGTTCCTAGGACTCCAAGGATGTGATTTAACTGGTCCAAGTAATGTTTTCCAGGGAAAATTGGACGATTTGACAACACTAAAGAATAACAATTACATAAATGATGATAGATATTATTGCATGTGTACGTTGATTCTCTATATTTCTTGATTCATCTTCAGCATCATACACATTCACGCCTACGCTTAAATCTCAGTCACTACATATTACACATTTTTGGTATAAAAATGTTTCACTTACTTTCTGCCAATATGCATCCGACTGACCAAATGTCTATTGACTTTGTGTAACCCTGGCATGGAATAATAGCAAATTCTCATATTACATCATACTTGGATTTTTACAAATCATCACAAATACTGAATTAAAGTAATATAGATTTACATTGGTCTTCAAATTTCATACATGTGGAAAATATAAAAGAAAAAGGATTTACCTTGGAATTCAACATAATTTCTGGTGCCCTGTACCAACGAGTGGCTACATATTCCGTGAGGAAGCCTGTATGATCATGGTCTGGATCAGCTACGCGAGCGAGACCAAAATCGCAAATCTACTCAAACAAAAAATCAATACAATTAATAATTAATATTAATCGCACGAATTGCACATCTTCAAAGCGAGAGACAGGAGAACTAGAGAAAATTAAAGAAGCAGTAAAGAATATTTTTAATGGTTACTTCTGTTTGCTTTTGACAATAGTTTACCTTCAAATCGCATGTGGTATTCAGTAGTAAATTACTGGGTTTGAGATCTCTGTGGAGTACGTTAGCTGAATGAATATACTTTAGACCTCGGAGGATTTGATACAGGAAGTAGCAAATATGGTCGTTGCTTAATTTCTGCGTTTTCAGTAATTTGTACAAATCTGTTTCCATCAAACATTGTACGATGTAGACGTCTTTCATTTGATCGATTGTCGGAGACCGAAGAATATCACGAATATCTATAATCTGTATACATTTTTTGAAAACAGGAAACAACAGGAAAATAAATCGATTAAATCACATTCACTATTGTGCGCATTTAAGGTAAAAGCATAAACGTGTAAAACTCAGACAACAATTAGTTATGCGCCGGAATTTCTTTTAATTTATTTCGCACTTACATTTTCATGGCGAAACCGTGTTAATATCTTGATCTCTCTCAAAGTTCTGGAAATAGTATTGACAAAAAAGAATTACAAAACAATCTTTGGAAAATATGCCTTAATAATCTCTTGTAGAAACTTTTCATGGGAAATAATTGGTTATGATGATTTTACAATAAATTATCGTTATTGCTAAAATATTTCAGTGACTTGTTAATTAAATTCTCACCTTTGGCAGTATGTCTGATGTTCAAATGGTGAAATCTTTTTAATTGCAACCTTAGTCTTCGTCACATTGTCGAAGGCAGACCTGTAATGTATTTAACAATGAAAAATGAAACATAAATTAAATTCAGGGAATATTTTTCATCAATTAGACAATAAGACGTATATCGTAACCGCATATAACATGGAATTCATGACATTCTTACACAAAAATATATTTTAAAAATGTCAACAATCTTGATAAATTCATTTTTTAAATAAAATAAATCTTTTTAAAATTAATCATTAATCATTATATGCGCCTTCTGTTTAGACCTATACAATAACGTTGAGTCATATTGTTAATGCCTTTGATAAAACTCTCACATCCCTTTCAAATTGTAATGGATTAATTAGTCAATCAATTGTCGTCTAGATTAATATAACGATGGTTGAGTCTAAACTATGCATAAGTATTACATACAGGAGGAATGTAGTAAATGATCATGATTCAGTGATTTTGACGTCATTCTCTAATCGTAAGTAGTTCTGTTGTACTATAAAGCTGTTGAATTCTTCAATTAACTGCATACAATGGCATTTGAATACAACACACACAAATTAATATACAATACATTTGCCCTTCCTGTGCGGCTAATAATAATATGTGGGTATTTAATATCATGTTGTCTCATACTTTTCAATATCGCATACTTAAAATTAGTTGGTATTACTGCGTTTTTACGATTCGTCATTACGAAATTAAATCACTATATCTCTATATATTATACACTTGCAAAAACTGGCTAAAAAAAGCTCCCGTTTTACAAAACGGAATCATCACCAAAAGGGTAAAAAAATTCATTTTGTAGCATGAAAAGTAACTCAAGACGAAGAGTTATATAATGTGGTAACATGATGTATAAAATAACAGACAAACAAAGGGACAGGAAGGGATATATCCGTAGGGTACACAAAACACAGGATACACTATGTAAGTCTCCCCCATATACACATTTATTTTTCCCGATACACTCACTAGCAACTAGCCAACTTTGTAAAAAATTTTCTCTACACAGTTCTTCTTCAGCTTGGTCATTAAATATAATAAAATGAACGATTGAAACATTGAACTATAATTAATTAAATGCATATCATATGAAAACCAGGGTCACATTTTCACTCTGGGATCTTGGATTCTTCAAATTGATTTTTCATTTTTCATTCTAGCGTAAATATGTATGAACTTGAAACATTATTTCTTGCTTTCTGGTTTCTCTGGTCCTTCCAAAATGGAACAATAAAATTAAGACGAGATAAGGGGTAAGATGTTGTTGGGTTACATTTAACTCAATTATTACAGTAAACAAGAGCGGTCAAAGGTCAAAATAAAAAGTAGTAGATGGATATTTGATTATATTTTATACGACGTACACAACCGATCCGTAGGCTCCTTCTCCGATATATGCCAAATTGGTGTAGCGCGGTCCGACCTCAAAACACTGACCCCGAACAATTTCTGCAGGGTTAATTCCAGGATTCGAATTAGACGACACTCCTCCATTTGCAGCCATGTTCAAGTCCATCGATGTAATTATGGACTAAACTAAAAAAAGCAACTTGTTACAAGTCTTCCCTTCGTCTTGACTCTTTTTCTCCACTAAAAAAACAACACTTGGAAATATTTTATCAAAGTATGCACACGGCCCCAAGATCTCTTCAAAATCAATATTTTCCAGTCCTGCGTAGCCTTTTCTTCCTTTCCTTCCTTGAAACAACTTTACTAACGTTCACCAACACACACACACACACACACATAGACCATAGACACAGAGAGATATACACACACACACACACACCAAAAGCACTTTCTCTCTCTTCTTGGGTGATGGGGTGATCAAAAAGTTATGAGCATTTTTTTTATGCATTCTTTTTCAGCAAAACTCTTTTCTATACAAAATATCTAAATTAACATCACTATGTTTAAAAAATTTCCGAACGGCAGGTTGTTTAACAAAAACAATCAATCTATTTAAAATCAACTTGGCTGCTTTTTTTTACTTGACTTCAAATTTTCTATTCCCAACTTGTAAATATACTGCCATGTCTGCAATTTTTCCAACAAGGAGATACTTTAAAAATGTATTGAATGATTTGCGGTGCACATAACTCTGTTCACACTTCATAAGAATGGTATCATTTGAAAAGACCGACACGAAAAGACCGACACTTAAAAACACCGACAAGAAAAGACCGACAAATAAAA
>JAQIVE010005256.1:0-13166 GCA_034698285.1 Sminthurinus bimaculatus | reverse complement strand
AACAGAGAGGATTCAAAAGTCTAAACAACAGCCAGACACATACACCAACCAAATACATACATGGTTACAACCATAATGTATAAATGGAGAAAGATGTGTTAGCTGTGGCTGTGTTCTATGTTCTATATTCTATACTTTCACAGTGTACATACCTTTCGGTTTTCTCGGATAGCAAGAGGCTTGCTACAATACTCACCTTGTTAGTTAGTTACTTGTACTTGTATCTATTATACTGATATAGATACAGGTTCTCCTCACATTTTTACACATACAGATTACAGATACATACATACACAGTAGTTGCTTCTCTCCTCCGTTTTTTCCTATACATAGTTGATAGCTGTAGTCGTGTTTGGTCTGCCAGTTTGGTGTTCAGTTGGAGTTGTCGGTGCTTTTCCCCATTGTCGGCAGTCTTTGTATGATATAGTTATACGTTACTCTTGTTTACATTTGCAAAATCTTTAGAGTCTCGTTAGTCCTCTTATGAGTCGACATTCAGATTCAGATATTACGAATATTATTATACCTCTTGTCTTGTCTCTCGTCTCTATCTATCCAGTAGAAGGAAACGTCGTTGTATAAAGTATTATACTATTATAGTAGGTAACTGTAACTATCGTACAATACTTTTGCGTGTGTTTACGTCGAACCAGACGGAAAATTAAATCTTAAATATCTACACCGTCTTTCTTTCTCTTCTCGTCTTACTTTTTTGTGTATATTATTACATTGTATAATATTTTTGTGTATCCTTATCCATCATATCCGTAAAGTCGGTTAGTCATCCGATATACATAACAGTAGTTAGAAAACACAAGAAATAATAATAATAATAATAATAGCCATCAACATCATCATAATCATAATATTTTCACTCGTGTGTTGTGTACATTCATCGTCTCCTGTTTCTTCCTCATATTATTATCTGGATGTGCTGGATTGTAATAAAGAGTAAAGTTCAAGATAATTTGTTCAAGTTGAAAAAGAAAAACGGAACCTTTTACATAAACTTGATATCTCATGTATTTATATCCTCTGTATCATACTACAACTTGAATATAACATATATACTATGTGTGTAAAAATGTGTTGTGTATTTAATACAAATAGAATTTAACATTGTGCAGAAATCTATGGAACTTGACTTTCTCTTCTTTCTCTTTTTCTCTATACCAATGCATAACAATAAGTGATAATAATTAATAATACGTACTCAAAAGATTGTTCAAATACCTAAACAATAAAAGATTAGCAGCTTTTGTAATTTTTCTATTTGGATTTGGACCAAGAAATATCCATTTGCAAGTTTATGTATTGTATGATAAATACATTGTATATACCTAAAATAGGAAGGGTCAATGACAGTTCAACGATCTTCAATACTAATGAGTGTCTTTCTCTGTGAATTCTTTCAAATTTCCAAGTGTTGTATAAGTTCATAATTGTAATTTATTACCTAAATATCATAACAGATTTACTATTGAAAAAATGTGTGAGCAAAAGCTGAAAATATAATTTTAAAACAAGGTACATAGCATGCCATCGAACATAGAACACTGAATAACAAACAGTTGAAATTGGATTCGGAATTTCAATTTGAATTGAATGGAATATGTATTCTAGCCGATTAGAGTACAAATTACATGAAAAATTACGAACGGGATTAAAACATCCGTGTTTATTAATCAAGTTTAAAACATTTTCTAGCCTGCTGAGCCGAGTCCAAGCTCTCCTCAGCCCTCAGTAGACAGACTCTCAGTTTCGTTTGCTGCTCCGGAAGACAATAAATCGTGGTCCATTGAAGCCGACTACCCAAACATTGGAAGACTGTCCGAAAATGACAATGTTTCCGATGTATCCAAAGTGAACGTATTCAATATGCCCTCGGATGAGCCAGCAAGTATTCCGTCTGGTAATCGACTATCTACAGTAATGACTGGTATGTTGTATCGTGTACTGTACATGTGTATGTTGTCCGCCGTAATTATTAGCTCATCTTACCAAACTGGCATTTTGTAAGCCACCAAAATGCCAAAATTGCCAAAATCTAAAACTGTATGTTGTGGCGCTTTTCAAATTGAAAAATTGTAGCTAGTTACAAACAATTTCCTTTCCCATCTTCCTCTCCCTTCATGCTTAATATTTAGTAACTACATCCTAAAATCATAAATTGGCTTACGCATTTATCCACTTGATTTCCTTTCGTATAAAGTATTGACTGTAGATTCTCCTACTATACTTATAACACCTGTACTGCTTGGGATTGCTGGACTGCGTATATAAATGTTAAATGTATAGAGAAAGTGTAACAAATAGATCATAAATGGAGATAAAGTCCCTTTTAATTATGAATAATCTTTATTTGCTGTCAAAAGACGAAGATGATGACTATAGTGCGTCTATCACGGCGATTCTTCACCGACGAGCTTCCGCCAGGAAGGTGGGAAAACTGGGCAAGAGACGAACTTCTTCGCCCATGGACTCGGACAGGAGGAGATCCTCCGTCTTCACCACCTCGTCTGGAGAGTAATAAAAATCTTTTATTCACTCTCGGCATTCAATAAACAAGCCCACATTACACACTACACACGCATGAAATCCAAAATGCACTGACAAAATTCCCACAAAAAAGAAGTTATTGTGAGTGCCTAGTGCCTATATTATGTATTATGTATCAAAATGTATGTATGGAAATTTTTCCAGCACTGCAATCACAATGGACGGTGAAGGGATGGGCCAGGAACAAATCTTTGAAAACATCAGACTACACAAAGAAGTTTTGGAGAGCGTCAAACAGCAGCCCTGGGAAATGCGAAGAAAATTAAAGCTGGTAAAGGAACCAGCAGTTCAATATTATTCCAATATTTTACAAACAACAGTTGACAGCACATTAAATTACACAATGTTTAAAATATGGTTACAGGTGCAACAAGCTAAAGAATATGTGCGTCGCCATGAAGGCCAACTACAGGTCTGAAATTGGCTCAATTTTATGCATAAAAGGAATTATTAATTATTTTGTGTATATAATTCATCATTCATCACTTTTGTACTTTCCATCCATGTAAAACAGGAGCGATTGGCTCAATCAAAGAACACAAAGGATATTATGGCCAGATTTAATATCATTCTTATCCGGGTAAATTGATTATACCGTTTTACTATAATATATGTATGTACGTGGTAAAGGGAAAGAAAAATAAACTCTTTTTGATTGCTTGACAAATAACTTGACGTTTCCGAAAATGTGTGTCTGTGCAGTACTGGCAATACCTCAAGAGAGAAGCCTCAAATCTAGCCAACAACATGATTCCGTGGGAGCATCGGATCAAGGAGATTGAGTCTCATTTTGGCTCCGTGGTCGCCTCATACTTTACCTTTCTTCGATGGATATTTTGGATCAATATTGTCATCGCAGTCACGCTCGTTTGCTTTGTAATTGTGCCAGAGGTAAGTGTATAATAATATATAATGTATAAAATACATTATAGTAGGTATAGATGTAAATAAATAATAATTTATTTGACATTTCCTCTCGCGCCCATGCATTTAGACTCAGACTCAGAGTCGGTGTAAATAGAGTAGGATGTGCGAGGAAACTATATCAATATCCTGTAGTCAATCATTCACAATTCCAAATTCAACACTTTTCCCCACTATGTGTTTGATGCGGGGTACATACATACATAATGCATGTTACACATAATGGGGAAGCACGAGTCCCTGATTTATCAGTCACCAGTTGAGTTATTATCATTATCATTTGGAATTGCAGGTACCTATGTACATAATGTATGTACCTTTAGTTGTTTGTGTGCTACTTTTGTGCTTTCACTTTCCTGCTTTCTTAATGTATGTATTCAATGTACCCATTGATTTTGTCTATCTATAGTTATTGGCTGCAGACCCCGAGGCAGAAGGGAGTGATCGGAGAAAGTTTCCAATGAAGTCTGAGGAAAAGACAGCTGCAAATCTGAGGACTTTATGGGACTTTGAAGGCAAATTAAAATATTCCCCCATTTTTTATGGATTTTTCACTGATCAACATGAAACAAAGGTACAAAACGAGCATATTGTATAATATAAATAATAAGCTACGCTCACTTGCCATTTTTACCTAATTACTCTGCATGATTCATTCATTGCAACTTCCGTTGTGTTCTGATTGTACCAATACAATGAACGACTTTTTCACTTTATTGCAAAGGAGGGTTACCCACTTCCGCTTGGTTATTTCCTCACTGGCTTGGCCGTTTACGTCTACAGTTTTGTGGCCATTTTAAGGAGAATGGCGGACAACTCTCGGCAGAGCAAACTTTCGGAAAAGGAGGATGAATGTATATTTTCATGGAAAGGTGAGAAGAGAAGCTACAATATTATGCAAAAAAATTAAATGACACTTTCACTTTTCTTTCAATTGATAAAATACCAAAAAACTTAAATTTGTTACATTTTTTCTGGTTTTGCAATCTAGTTTTTACTGGGTGGGATTACATGATTGGGAATCCGGAGACGGCGTTCAATCGGTTTGCCTCCATCACAATGGGGTTTAAGGAGGCTCTCCTCGAGGAGAAAGAGAAAAAGAAGGACGAGAGAAAGTAATAATATTATTGTCTGCACTCTTTATCAATTCACCAACATAAATACATACAGATTTTCTGATTTTCTGTTTGTTCTTTGTCGTTTCAGTTGGAAAATAATCGGCCTAAGAATTTTAGCCAACATATTGGTCATACTTTTACTGATAAGTTCAGCCTGGGCCGTCGTGCTAGTCGTCGGCCGCTCAGAGAAAGCAGAAAAGGAGAATTTAACCAGTTGGTGGCGACAGAACGAGATCACTGTCGTAATGAGTTTAATCACCACCATTTTCCCCAATATTTTCGAGCTCATCGGTATGATGGAAAAGTATCATCCACGGCGACAGCTTCGGTGGCAATTGGCTAGGTTTTCAAATCTCTTCTGACAAATCTCATCTTCCGACATACATAAAAAAATTTTGAAAAACACAATTTATTTACACAGGGTATAGTTTTGTTAACACACTGTGATAATCTTATAAATTCCAGAATTATGGTCCTCAACTTTCTCAATTTGTATACTTTGATATTTGCACTGTTTGGTAAAGTCATTAACATGGTGAGTTGACTGCTCTCATTTCCTCTTTCATTTAACACTTTTATTGTGTAAGAGAGTATATTATATCGCTTTAAAACAAAGTACATTTTTTACTGGGCATTTTTTCCAAATAACAGACCAAAGAGCTGGAAGCTCTGCGTCCAAATTCAACTTCTGCTTTGAGTACAACAATGAGTCCGCTTTCATATTATACGACGATTCCCTCCTGCGGCTTCGTCGATGTTATAAACTGCACTCTGCTTGAAGACTATCATTCACAACTGGCCATTAAGAACACAAACGGTATGAACACGAGTGAAAGATTTAATTACAAACTTTCAGCGTAATGAGGTGACAATATTTTTTGCCTTTATGTATTTATTTTATCCTTTCAGCTAGTGTGACTTTCACCACGAGTGTGATGACTCTAACGCCGCTCAGTGTGAATATGTCAAGCGCCCTGGCGAACAATGATACTTTTAGTCTACTTACTTCAGCCCGCTTCAATGTAACTGGTAAGCGTCTCATAACTTACAGCCACGAAATGTAAATACTTTATGTGTTTTAAAACATACAAAATTATTATACTTTACTTTTGACTCTGTCTCCGTCAGAACTATTTAGACTGCTGCATCAAATAAATCCCAAGACGGATTTAGCTCAAGCAATAAACTCGACCCTGTCAAACCCCGAAGTTCAAGAGTCCCTCTTTGAGATCTATGAGAACGAGAATCTAACCTATTGGGCCAAGGACAGCGACTTTAACTTGAACGACAGCAAGATTTACATCCCGAGAAATAGAACTGCTTTGGCCACTGCACTCCCTCTCATCATCCAGATATTAAGTTCATACTTGAAAAATACTTTTCCCTCCCTAGTCAAAACAACTCCCTTCTATCTGAATAGTAATCAGTCCCAAACCTCGTCAACCACCAACGGGGCAGACGACGGGAGTAGTAGTAGTAGTAGCGACTACTCTTCACCATACACCACAGAACTACCCACGTCTTTAGGAGGAAATGACTTTTTCTCGGGTTCCTCCACCACAGAGGACAGCTTGACCCATCGGATTTCCCTCCTCCCTCCGAGATTCAACACGACCCGTCAATACTTTCAAAACTACTATAATTTTGGCAATATGACGTCCCCCTTCCCCACCAGCACCACCATCAGTATGCGACCCTCGAGACTCCGGAGTAATGGGAACTACAATCGAAATAATCGAAATCGGAACCGAAGTCGACGACAACAGCAGCAGAGGCAAAATAGGATACAACACATACGAACCCCTCGGACTTCTTTGAAACCTTATCCTACAGTCCCGGACTATCCCTCAACGGATATCAGTGGCGAGTTTACCAATCAAGATGAGGAGGAGGGGGAGACCCTTGGGGAGGCGGAAGGAAACGAAGAGGATTATAAAGACGAGGATGAGGATGACGCCTATGATGATACAAATAATTTGAAACTCAGTCAAAAGAATGGCGGCTACACCGGAGGAAAGTCTTCCACTCGTGGGGATATTGCCGGCGATAAGTAATGCACATATATATACATAATACATACATAATTTATCACTGCATATTTGATAATTTTCATGTAACCAAACTGATTGTGTCTTTCTAGGGAAGATTTAACCACGAGTACAACAACAATGTCACCGTCGACTACACCGATGCCAACAATAAAGGAAGAGATTCAAAAGTTTCTTACACAAATAGTAACGATTGTGACCATGGTAAGAAATACTTTTTTCCGTTTTGTACATAAATTCATAATTCATGCATATACAGAAATTCGTTATGTTTTAATATTGTACATTTTGTACCTATTGTTTATGTATTCTAAAAATCAGGTTTTGAGTCACAACTCGACAAAATACGACGACGCGGAAGTCACTCGCTTACAAGACTTTACAAAGCTCGTGTCAACCGTCTTTACGAGAATCGACACGTGGAAGACGGACTCTCCCAACTTTAACTCGACGTTCTCGACCAAGTACGAGACCAAGGTGACGGATCGGGAGAAGAAACTGTGTAGAGTCAAGGTTTGTGAGGATGGAACCTCAAGTCCCGAGGGCCTTAAGGAGGCCTTTAATTGCACAGACTTTGTTTGCCTACTCACCGTTTTGGCTGGTCCAAGAGATGATGGCTGCTGGGTTCCCGACACTAAGCTATGTATTCGTAAGTGTTTTCAATGTAATACATAAATATATATTATATTTTTGCTTCTATATTTTATCTTATTATTGAAATATGATTTGAAAAATTTTGCCTATCTTCCCTATCTTGTACACGCTAGAAACAATTGCACCGCCTACAACAGTAAATACGACCGTGGAGAATAAGCTACGGAGACTCTGCTGGGAAACTATGTTTGGTCAAGAACTGGTTAAATTGACCGTCATGGACTTGGTTAACAATTATTATCATCATTATTATTCCTTTTCAATTAAGGCCTAACATTATGTCATATTATGGGTTGATAATACCGGAGGAAATAATAATGATGAATGTTTTTGGAATATCTGCAGGTTTTCACTGTGGCATTTATAATGGTGATAGACTTCTTAAGAGCAATTCTAGTCCGTGTACTAAACCCGTGTTGGTGTTGGGACCTGGAAAAACAATTTCCACAATATGGAGATTTTAAAATTGCAGAAAATATTTTGCATCTTGTCAATAATCAAGGAATGATTTGGTAAGGGTAGCATACATACAGCATCAAGGTAATGTGAAAGGTGAAAGCTGTTGTACTTTCACCGTTCACCTAATACAAATACAACCTTCACACGCTATTTTTTTTACATTTTTTAAAGGTACGCTTGACACAAATTTTACACTATTTTTTTAGGATGGGAATGTTTTTCTCTCCGGGTCTTCCAGCAATCAACCTTGTTAAGCTTGTAATACTCATGTATATACGTTCGTGGGCTGTGATGACTTGTAATGTCCCCCATGAAACCGTTTTTCGAGCATCCCGTTCAAATAATTTCTATTTTGCTCTACTCCTCTTCATGCTATTCCTTTGTACACTCCCAGTGGGTAAGAAATGTTACAATACATACATTACAAGACAAAAGTTAAAGACACCGAGTCATTAAATCTAAATTTCCTACATCTTTTTCACCTGTCATAAAATCTTTTCATAACCATGTTTTAGGATATGCCATAGTATGGCTACCGCCGAGCTGGCAATGCGGCCCATTCTCAAAATACACTAGAATTTTCCGAATTTTCACTGAAGCTCTTTTCAGAGCTTTGCCCCAGAGAACCCATGAAGTACGTCAAACTCAACGTTTAAAATTGCTAATTTCCTACTCTTTTTACTTTTTCCAAAATTTTCAGGAAAAAGTACACAATGATCGTTACATCTTTTGATTTTTTTTCTCTAGGCGGTAGAGTACATAGCTTCTCCGGGTATAGTTATTCCACTTTTAGTTCTCCTCGTTTTAATTATTTACTACCTCCTATCCCTGACTGGAGCTCTTAGAGAAGCAAACAATGATCTCAAGGTAATTAAAGTGAATGTGTGTAGTGTGCACCTATACTTAATCACAATACTGTCTTGATTTTAATCATTATCGCCAAAGAATAATCTAAATTACACAATCAATAATTTTGTGTAGATTCAACTTAGAAGAGAAAGGACGGAAGAAAGGCGGAAAATGTTCAAGATTGCTGGTGGCAAAACAAAAAAGGAAGACACGCCGTTCAACCGGTGGAAGATGATTATACCCGCCGCTAAAGCAGCCGTGACTCCGGAGGGCGAAGTAAAAGAGCCCAAACCGTCTGTCCTCACAACGGGGAAACAAACGGGCTTTGCTGGTAAAACCTTTTTAACACTCAATAAAATATGACAAAACTAATATTTAATATTTATCATCTCTAAAACAATTTCATCATCTCTATATTTTATAAATGCATAAAAACAGGAGCAGCAAAACGAGCTGCCCTCAAGATGAAGAAGATGGAGCAGCAGGAGAATGACGATGGAAATGCTACAGACGTTGACATGGACAGTCATTCACTGCCCGAAGATCAGCCAAAGAAAAGCACCAAAAAGCCTACAGTGGCCGCCGCATCATCATCCTCCACCTCGGGTCCCAGAAAACCATCTTGTACGGACTCTATCGCCTCAATCCGATCCGAAATCCCAGTGATCAAGATCAGTAAAGAGGACGAAACAATTAAAGGAACAACAGCAACGGGGGAAGGTTCGGGTACCAGTGCCAAACCAGGTCCAAGTACTAGTTCAGGTCAAACAGGTAAAGGTACTGGTAGTGGCAGTAAGGTGGAGCCAACAAAGAAAGCCAGAATTCTCCGAGCAATCATCAACTCTGCAAAGGTCAGATCTTTATAGTCTATACAATACCCCGTAGAGTTTAGAAAGTATTTTGAACTCACTTTTTGTAACCCTTTCGTGTACACTAAAGTTTGAACCCTTGGTTTTGAAAAGGACAGGAGTCGACAGATGGGACTTCCAAGTCTGATGAAGAGGATAAAAAATAGAATCCAGGCCAAAGGAACAACACCGGGGGATCAAAATCCCATATTGGATCAATCCGTTGCTCTGAATGCCCAGAAACTCAACACGAATGATGACAAAGTTTTAGATATTGATGAATTCCAATTCCATGTCGATGTTCGTCAACAATTCGTTCGATTCCAGTCTGGATCCTTAAGTTAACATTAACACATTACATTTATACGATATTATGAGTACGCACAAAGCACAACAGTTGCACAGACAGATCGTACGCATTACGCATAGATCCATACTACATAATACAATATCTTGGGTTTTGAGGGTTCGTATTTCTCTTGTCGCTCTATCTATACTTGTACTACACATCATACGATCTACAGTCATCATTCTGCATTCAGAATACAGTGGAGACGTACCAATTTTTTCTCTCAATCTTCCTATGCTGTACGTAATTTAACGCTGATAAAAAGGCATGTGTCCTAACCGTGAAATCGTACTTGAAATGAAAGCGTTTTTCACCTTGGTCAACTATTACCGTAATTTGACTTCTCACGTCGTCGGCAGTGCTAAAGACGGTAGAATCCAATTTTTATAGTGAAATCACATTTTTAAAGTAAAAAGAGTTTACAAGCCATAAAGAATGAGCAATGAGTATGATATTTCCCTAAAACAATTTCTCTAAGGTTTCATTTCAAGCATGATTTCACGGGTGACGGATACCGACCTTCAACATTTTCTACATTGTACGTGTTTCATTATTCGTCGTTCTTTGAATTACGTAAACTTGTGTTTTGTTTTAATCAACTGTTATACTGATAAAGATTTATATGTATATATAATATCTCACTTTGCACATTTTACTTATTGGTAATTGAGTAGACAGGCACATTTACAAGTATAATAGGTATATTACATATTACACAATGGTGAAGCACTGTACCCGGTACCCGGTATCGGAGGTACCTAAACATGCTAAAAATTGCCTGACGTGATCCGTGATATTATGTATCTAAGAATGTATTACAATAATATTGTATTTACAGGATAAAATGGGTTATTTCATGTATTACTGTATATGGCTATTATCTATTATCATTATGGTAGGATAACGATGTGAAATAAAATCAGCCATTATTTCTAAAATAATTGATAACTTTTCTGAATTCTTTTTCATAATAATATAGAATCATATTATTAGTATCTTCTTGTTCAACTCTGATCTTTGATTCACAATCACCAACAAGTTGTACTATCAAGTAATAAAGATGTTAATATTTTATATTTATACTAATACATACTAACATTAATAATGGGCTTTATTTTTAATTTTTTTTTTTTGAACACAAGTTTGAAAGCAGCCACAAAACAACTTTAGCAGCTTGACAGCTATCAACTTAAGGTTTTAAGTTCATTGAACACAAACTATGCATATAATATATTATCCATATGTATCTACAATGTACATGTATGTAATTTTTTGAATCCTACAACAACAACTTGTAGAGCATATAATAGTTAATTTTCATACATGGTTTCGTGTGAAAGATCATATAATATTATACAATATACAGAAACAGGAAAAAATTGATTGTTGTATTTGTATTAAAAATGTGTATTATATGACATAAGGATATGCCTACAAAATGTTGTTGCAATTCACAAATTCACAGCACTTTCATCAAGCCTATAATCTATATAACCAAGAAGAAAACTTCATTATTAGTTAAAAACATGTAACAAGAAATAAACAGCATCATTTTTTACATTACACATGCCGCCGGGTTAGTAGTACATACATTTTTAGTACGTATACAATATTTCCGTTCTTCTACACACAAAGTGCACCCGTCCTCTTATACTATACACTCTTATGATTACTCAGTCCGTCGTTATAAAAAAATAAATATCATAATAATGAACATCATTAGTTATGTATTTTTTATAGTTCATAAAAAATTATTATTTTTCAAGATGAAGGAAAAATATGTGAAGATGAAATTTATGTAACACAATACTTGCTATGAATATAATATTATTATAATAACATTATGTGCCTATTTCATTTGGTATAACATATCTTATACAACCAGCTTATTGTAGTCAACTGCTGCTGCAGGTAGATTTTTGAAATTATTAAAATATTTTTCGTATTATCTATATCACGATAAGCGATAAGTCATTTAATGATGAGTTATGCGGCAATGTCCATTTGTTTCGATTCTTTATTGTGATGTTTACCTTTTCCTCCTCCTTTTCCTTTAAATGGTGGCTTTGGTTGTTGTTGGTGTTCTTTGGCGAGTAGCTCAGGTGAAACGTGAATGGATAAGCGCTCTGGTATTTGGGACAGGAGAATCCATAAACAGCAAGGGTTGACTCCCGATATATAAAAAGATTCTTTATGAAAGAATAGAACACCGTCAATATCCTCGTTCTCAGGACACATATTGTGATCGGCCATCATGACTCGAGGCAGTTCTTCAGCAGAGAAAAACGGTAGGGGTGTAAATGGAAAAGGATTTGATTCCGTCCTTTCCATAATTTCGGGATTTTCTTGTAATTTGGATTTAAGAAAAAATTGACGATATTCGGTCTGTAAAAAAAAACAATCGAAATCAGTAATCAGCACAAGTACAATGCATGATGAGAAAAGTACAAGAAAGAGGACATCTACATCTTCGACAAAAAAATGAGCATATACATAGTGCCATCCACAATTTATGATTCATTTTTCAACAAATTTAAATAATAAATAATATTGTTGAGCTTACATCACAATCTGTACATAAACTAGAATTCCAGCACAGTAGATCCAGGACATAAAATATTTGACTTTTTTCCGACCAAAAGCAATCTAAAATAGTTACACCGCGGGGCCTCGCACTTGTTCCGTCCTCTGTAAAACATTTATTTGTTTTAAATTAAAATGAATAAACAGATAATCGTCATTACTAAAATTTTCATTATCACAAATATCAGGTCAGAAAATTTGGTTTTAAAATGCCTCCTCACCCCATCCCCGATATCTCCTCCCTCCAGGAAGACAAGACTGATATTCACCAATACGATAACCTCGCCTCGTTACGACACGCGTTCTTCCCTACAATTAAAGTAAAGACAACATGTCCTGTTACTTACACATACAAAAACCCTTGTACTATAATCTTTCATATGAATTGTAAATAATATATACGCATATTCATTGTACAGCATAACTCAAATGAATTTTTAATTAGGACATTCTTACTCGCGTGGAAACGACTAAACATCTTAAGCCAACTGGACACAAAACACCCAGCCATTTCTCTTCAAAATCATCGGGTTTCTGCTCCAGCCATTCGGATAGCATTACTTTTGCTGCGTTCCAACGTTTTCCCTGTATGAAAATATGGAAAGAAACAAGCCGTTGATTCAAGATATTTATATAAATTTTACAGGTAGTATACAAATACTTAAACGTAGGACGCTATTATTATGTTTACAACATCCCACAGTGGTCCAGGATCGCTTAAACGTGGCATAAAGTCGAGAAACCAACTTTTGATTTTGGGAAAGATTTTTCCTGT
>JAQIVE010005255.1:0-13167 GCA_034698285.1 Sminthurinus bimaculatus | reverse complement strand
TTGTAAAAAGTCGACTGCCAAATTCATTGAAATGGGAGGACGACCAAAGTAGCCCCACATATGGGGCTACTTTGGTCTTTTTTTGTTTGCATGAAAAAACCATGTTAAACTTAAAATCTCAGAAAATGACTTTCGTGGTGAGAAAGCGAAAGATCTGAAGATGAGCTTACATGTTTCATACTCCTTCATTTCATCCGATTTACCCGAAATACGACCAAATTAAAGAGAAAATCATGGAAAAAGGACCAAAGTAGCCCCATATGACGGTACCAAAAAAGTTACCCGTACCGAAATTTCCGACCGAATCCGATACAATTTTGGTACACCCACCCGAATTTTGCCAAATTCTGCTCGTGGCCCGGATTCGGCCGGAAATTGGGCTTATTTTTAGAAGATGAAGTATGGATACTTTTTTGGTACGGAAAGAGATTTTCAAAAAAAAAATGTTTTTGTGGTACCAGCGGCTTTCTGGTGTATACGGTGGTCTCAGGCAACTGGCAAGCGAGGCCAAAATCGGCGATTTTTACTTGAAAATTTTCCATGAGCAAAATATTTCGAAGGGCTAAATCTCCATGCACAACCTGTGCAAAAACGTGTTACCAAGGTATAAAGTCTGTTGCTAATATTTTGAACGTGTTGCTAAAAACGATGCTGAAAAATTAATAAAATTTGACTTCATATCGAAAATTACATTTTTGCTGGTTAGGTGATTCATTCCGACCGCAACTCCAATTGCAAACTCCAGCAGATTAATCGTACTCAATGGCTCAGACAGCTCTTCAACGTCCTTGTACCCAGAGTTTTCTAGATTTTCACTATTTCAAAAATTTTACCAAAAATTTTTAGGGTCCCTGACTTATCAAAGAAAACGAAAGGCAAGCGCACAAAACGACAAAAAAATATCATGTATTTCTTACCAAAAGGAGGTTGTTTGAACAGTGTTATTGTCATAGAGATTTTTAAAATGGGGCGTTTTTTCCTGTAGAAAATTTTTCAGGTTGCCACGACTACAGTATTCAAGGACGAGCAGAGCGTTGCCTTTAGATAGGAGATAGAACCGAATTTTCAAGGATGGAATTTCACTTCAACAATAAAAAAAATTTCAAAATACTTAGAGAAAAACGTTATTTGTGGTACCTTTTTGAAGTCCCGCGGTAGAGATACCAAGAAGACTGACGATATTTTCATGGAAGTTTAAATAACCCAAAATTTTGATTTCAAGAAGCAGCGCTTTAAATTCCTCTAAATTTGGGTTTTCCTTCAGCTTCTTCACCGCAACGAGTTGCGGTTGATTTTCTGCTGGATTTCTTTCTGGGATTTCAGAAATTGGTTCGTCCACCTCGCGGCTCGAAGGGTTTACCAGCAGCAACCCTTTGAAAACCTGGCCGAATTCGCCCGCGCCAAGAATTTTGTCTTGATCTAAATGTTTTAACCAGAATTTCAGGAAAGGCGAATTTTCGAACCAAATTTTCAAAAAAACGCATTATTAACCGAAATTTCAGGATAAGAGCATTATTAACCGAAATTTCAGGATAAGAGCATTTTTAACCGAAATTTCAATAACGTACATTTTACTCCCATGGTTTGAAAAAAAGGAGAGTTTGCAGCCAAAATGTTTGCTTTTTACCAATTACTATGCACTCTGCGGGAATCTCCAAACTCTTGTCGTACGGTTGGGCGTAAATATGGGCGTTCGTTTCATCTCCCTGCAAGTTCAAGTCTCCCTCCTTAAACCGCCGTATTTCTGCCTCTTGCACCGCCCGTTTCATCTTTTCCCGCCGAATCCGCTTTACCAGCTGAAAAGTCGTGCCACAGAAAAGGATCAGAATAAAAAGAGAAATTGAGGTCGCGGTCCCGATTAACACCTTTCTTCGGTAAACTCCTTCTTCGTCTTCATACAAGAATCATCACATCAAAATTAAAATGTTCAAAAACGTTTGTTTGTTATCAAAATTTTTTTATGACCTTGAAAAAATTTTATGACCTTGAGATTACATTAACTTACCTGTGACTTTAACTTGTACTGCATTTTGAGCGATGGTTCTATCGTTTTTAGCCATGCATGTGTAATTTCCGCCGACTTTACTGTGAACTTCGGTAAACTTGATGAAGCTCCTCGTCCACGTTTTATTCATCACCAAGGTAACGGGCGGTGGGAAATTCTAATGAGAAGCAAAAGTTACACTACCCTGAGAAAAAAATCTCGCCAAAAAATCCAGTCAAAAAAACTCGTCAAAAAATCTCGGCGAAAATCTCGGCGAAAATCTCGGCGAAAATCTCGGCGAAAATCTCGTCAAAAAATCCCGTCAAATAATCCCGTCAAATAATCCCGTCAAAAAATCCCGTCAAAACATTCCGTCAAATAATCCCGTCAAAAAATCCCGTCAAAACATTCCGTCAAATAATCCCGGCAAAAAATCCCGTCAAAACATCCTGTCAAATAATCCCGTCAAAAAATCTCGGCGAAAATCTCGTCAAAAAATCCCGTCAAAACATCCTGTCAAATAATCCCGTCAAAAAATCTCGGCGAAAATCTCGTCAAAAAATCCTGTCCAAAAATCTCGGCGAAAATCTCATCAAAAAATCCCGTCAAAAAATCTCGTCAAAAAATCTCGGCGAAAATCTCGTCAAAAAATCCCGCCAAGCAATCTCGTCAAATAATCTCGTCAAAAAATCTCGCCAAAAAATCTCGTCAAAAAATCTCATGAAATTTTCACACAATTTTAGTCAAATATTTTCATCTCAATTTTGGTGAAATACAATGAAAATCTGATCGAAAGTTGTCAATCTTGTCAAATTTCATCAATTTTACATGAGATTTGATAATTTTTTAAAAGGATAGATTCAAAAGCATTTAAAAAAGAGACGTAACACTTCATTGCTAAGTTTTACAAGGTTGGTTGAATTCCAAGAAATATTGTAGGGCGGCGGGAAACCAAAAACATCGCAGACGATTGTCTGATCCTTGGCATCTAGATTCAGGTCGATGATTGAGATATCCTTGGAAGTTTGATGCCTTCCATTCTTCGAGAAGTTGGAGGAACTACTCTGCCGGAGGATGTTTTCAGGGGTTCCGAACCAAATTTCTAGAGGTCCTTCACCTGTTTTAATGGGTACCATAGAGTAAAATAACTGCATAAGAAAAAAAGAAAGACCAAAATTAGGCGAGATTTTTGTATTTCGGCAAAAAAAAACGTTTTACCATGAACCGCGATGGGGCGCGAGGCGTTGATCCATTCGTAGGAATTCATACAGCCAGCAAAGCAGTAAATCCTGGACAAACGGTCATCATTTAAATCAACAGTTTGTTTGTATACCCAGATATGCAAGTCGTCATCCGATTCAGATCCATTGTCGACTAAAAATTTGAAAAAATAAGCTCAAATGGTTTAGACCTTCCAAATTGGGTCAAGTTCTGGCCGAGACGGGGACCGCAAAAGGTCCCCTGAATTTTTGAATGAAATGAGCATAAATTTTGCATGAATGTAAAAACATAGGAAGAAGTGGCTTTTTTGCCAATTTTTCAGTAGTAGGTAGTTTTTACAACTTTTGGGAATTTCGTCAATTTTTTAGGCAAGTTTTACTAATTTTAGGACTTTTTGTCAAACTTTAGGCAGTTTTTACGAAATTTGGGGCCGTTTTTATCGATTGAAAGTGGATGCCAAAAATTTTGGTCAACTTACTCGGCAGCGTTTCAAGAGGTAAACTTTCGTTCTGAAACTCCAAGCCGATGAATATGTTGGGCGCCGTGTAAAACCGGGATGACGTACACGTTATCTCCAGCTGGGTCCCCAAAACGTGGTAAAGTTCAAACATCCCAATCGACACCATCCGACTTGCATTAAAATTCGGGTCGTCCAGGGAGAAGTCTGTAAATTGTGCATTGTACATTGTACATGGATGCACATAATATTTTTCAATTTAATATTATGCCATTTCGAAAAACACAGTTTTTTGGCACATTTTTTTGAAAAACCTTTGCTAAAAACCAAAAAAATTACAAATGTTGGCTCTTTGAATCTTTTCAGGGGTCAGTCCAAAAAAGACGATGTTAGCCCAGGGCGACTCTTCCTGCGGTGCTTCCTCCCGCTCCTCCTCTTGCGATTCCTCCCTCCCATCGTCAGAGTTATGCCCAAATGTGCAAGTGACAAAGAGAGACTCGAGGTCACTGGGTTTGACCTCAGGGTGAAATATCAAATTGTATTCCTGCTCGTAAGGTCTCCAGCATTCCGGGCCCTGAAATTTTTTTGCACCCAACGTGTTTTACAACCGTACACTTTACGTACCTATTGAATTTATACTTTTAGACAAGTGAAAAAAACATGGAAACACAAAACTTGCAATATTGGCAACTTTCATACCTGGCGGCTCGTTACAAACATTCCCGCGCAATCCTCTATATTTGGACACCTGTGAATTTTGACCTTGCCACCGGTCAGGCCCTTCGTTCGCGCCGTGGAGCAATGGAAAGAGTAACCTGGGAAGTGGAAGTCCAGCTTCTTATAATAGAAAAGAACCTCGCACCCTTCTGGAGGGCTGTTAGGTGGCGCCAGGTCCCAAATATTTTTTGCGCCAACATTGAAAGACGGAGCCCTGGACTCAAGCTCAACCTCTAAGGTGGTTCCCTGGCCCTGTGGAGGTTGCGGGGTCAGGGCGAGAATACTGGCGTTCGAGTAATCGGTATTCTCTGGTAGCTGATAAAAGTAGGTGACCGACTGACTGAGGTGACAGGGCTCCGCAATGGACTGACATCGAAAAAGGGCGTTTGCCCCAATGTACCAGTCCCCGAAAAAGCGGAAGCTCAAAACGGACTTGAATTTGTAGGTTGAACGGTCATAAAAATTTTCAAAGGCTCGCCGACTCTCTGACCATCCGTAGGTGAGAACTTGATGTCGAATTTCGACCGGGTAGTTTGCCTCGCATATAAAAGTTAGAGAATTTCCAGAAAAGGTCACATTTGCCCACGGGTCGCTGCTTCCATCCTCGTTTTTCTTATAGTCCACCATTGAACTATCAATTTGAGGTCCCCGGAGCCCTTCGTCAATGACCTGAAATCTAGGCAGGTTATGTTTTGGCGTAACAGTTAAATGTGGTACGTTTAAACTTCCATCCGGAACTCCGTTTAAACTTGATGTCAATTGCGATTGGTCATCGGAGCAGGCCAAGCGATGGTAAAAACTTTCAGCGTCTACAAACAATTTAAATTTTTGAAGTACCGAATTTTAAAACTGTTCGGCTAAAAAACAAATCGTTAACAAAGTTTGCCTGTTGTTTTTGTACCTAGAACACGAATTGGGCGCGAGGCGTTGATTAGTGTGTAACTGTTTTGAATGGAGCTGAAGCAAAATATCCGAGAAATGTCAGTTCGATTTAATTTTATCGATAGAATTTGAATATAGACGTCATCATTGGATTTATCCTTAGGAAGGCTCGAATCTGTACATGTTTTGGGTGTAAAATGGAGCAAGATTCATCGTTTGAATTAAATATTTGGGTGAGAAAAGGAAGAATCCAAAACAAAATTTTGATGGAAATACACAGTTGTAGGTAGGAGTTACAAAATCATGTTCACTTTTTTACAAAATTTACAGAAATCTATAAAAGGAAACTTAGACCTAAAATTTTCAAAAAAACCTATTTTAGACCTAAAATTTTCAAAAAGCCCTTTTTAAGACCTAAAATTTTCAAAAAGACCTTTTTTAGACCTAAAATTTTCAAAAAGACCTTCTTTAGACCTAAAATTTTCAAAAACCCTATTTTAGACCTAAAGTTTTCAGAAAGACCTATTTTAGACCTAAAGTTTTCAGAAAGACCTATTTTAGATCTAAAATTTTCAAAAAAACCTATTTTAGACCTAAAGTTTTCATAAAGACCTATTTTAGACCTAAAATTTTCAAAAAAACCTATTTTAGACCTAAGGTTTTCACAAAGACCTATTTTAGACCTAAAATTTTCAAAAAAGACCTTTTTCAGACCTAAAATTTTCAAAAAGACCGTTTTAAGAACCTGTGTAATTTTAAAAAAGACCTATTTTAGACCTGCAATTTTGAAAAAGACCTATTTTAGACCTGCAATTTTGAAAAAGACCTATTTTAGACCTGAAATTTTGAAAAAGACCTAAATTAGACCTGAAATTTTGAAAAAGACCTATTTTAGACCTGAAATTCCCGAAAAGGCTTATATTAGACCAAAAGTGACAAAAAAATTAAAAGGCTATGCACGAATAAATGGTGCAGCGTTAACGAGCTAAAATATGCTTTTCATGCCAAAAACTTTTGTAACCACTCTCCAAAACTTTGTTTTTCCACCATTGTTTTTGATTTGCTCCCTCCAGATTGCTATTGTCCAACATTTTAATTTTCGGGGCAATAATGAATGTGACTCGCCTGGTAGAAAAAATAGCGACGCGTTTTGGGTTTCCAAAGCAAAGCGAAAAGAGCGCGTTGCCCAAATTTTAAAGGAGGAACATTTGACCTTTAGCACCGAGTCAAGGAGTTGAACTGACTCAAACTGCTCCATTCGGATTCCGTTGGCTGCCACAACTTTTTCATCATCTTGGTCGTCGTCCGTAACGTTGTAAACTGGAAGATAAGGAGAAAGCTCCAAAGTTTCAAGATAAAATTTACCAGTACCAGTTTTTACCATATTTTACGCACATTCAAATATGTATGCATTTATTATTTAGGTAAACTACAGAAAAAATTTGGAATCGGGTCGTCGCGGGGCCAGACTCCATATTCTCGGGGCGTGGGTAAAAAAATGGGGGTATCCATCGCAGTTTCCACAAATTCTTCGCCATGGAATGATGGCCTCGATTTGCAAACTGGGATGAAAGGGGCCTTGTACTGGGACGCGTGACACCCGACGCAGGTCACGTTTTCCATATAAGGGTGCCAACAGCTCTGGAAAAAATACACAAATTTATGAACACTCGCTGCAAATTGTCACGTAAATTCTAAAGCTTATTTTACCTACAGGGATTTTTTAAATTGGGGTAGAATTTAACCTTTTACCTTGAGGGTGTTCTTGTGACCTTCAAATACCGCGAGGCATCTGCCCAGGGTATGACAAGCCCGGAATGACACAACACTTGTCTTGTTGCTCTTGTTCGTCGAGGAGTTGACTTCGGCAAACTCGCACCGAAAGCTGGTCGACCCATAGACGTCATTTACATATTTTTCGTCACTGTCTAGAAGAGCACGGTAATAAAAATTCGCAGAGCAACTTCCATCTTCTGGCACTGGAGCTTCTGCGGTTTGAATAGAGTCCCACAACGTTGATTGAAAATCTTGAAAATCTGGTAATAGGTTCAGGATACAGTTAAAATCCCTTTTAGGGTTATTTTAGTACCATCTATAAAAATATGCAAGATTTTACGTTTGGGTAACCTTTTTCAGGGGAGAACAATGTAAACTTTCGGTCATTGGGCGAAAATTCAAGGGTGGTACCAACTGGTACCAATGTGGTACTACCATGATTTGGTGGGACTCTCTTTTCCTGGAACCGCCATCTTTGTCTATTATACGTAGATGGAGCGAACGTAAATGAAAATGTGTAGGTTGATCTATCAGAGATATTGGTGTACTCCAGTTGGTACCAATGTTCTTCGCCAAAGCCTACATAAAAGTCCTTTCAGACATCAAAAATGTTTTCAGTAAAATGCAATAACTACAAAGCACAAAGCATATTTTAAGATGACTAGGCATAAAATGAAAGGAACATACTGCAGTGAAAAACGGCAGAAAAGATACCCTGGGTTTAAAAAAGCCAAATTTTAAACTTTAAATGCCCAAAAAGGTTGATTTTACGCTTTAAATTTCAAAAAGGGAGATGTTAGAATGAAAATTTTAAAACCACCATATTTTAGACCCCAAAATTTCAAGCAGACAGTTGCTATACCCAAAGTTTATAAAAGGGCATATTTTATCCTTAAAATTTAAAAATTGGCATATTTTGACCTTAAAAGTTTAAAAATGGCACATTTTATCCTTAAAATTTAAAAATTGGCATATTTTGCCATCAAAAGTTTAAAAATGGCATATTTTGGCCTTAAAATTTTTAATATGGCCTTAAAATTTTTAATACGGCCTTAAAATTTTTAATATGGCCTTAAAATTTTTAATATGGCCTTAAAATTGTTAATATGGCCTTAAAATTTTTAATATGGCCTTAAAATTTTTAATATGGCCTTAAAATTTTTAAAATGGCAAATTTTGGCCTTAAAATTTTAAAAATAATTTCGAAAACCCTGGTGAAAACTAGGCACCACCGTTTAGAGCTAGGTGCAAACAAATCGTGCCTATTTCACTGATTAAAGCATGCTTAATTTTAATTAATTTTAATTTTAATTTTTTTTACAAAATCTACAAAAAAATGTTTCAACCCTGATTCATAATTTTACTTTATACCTACCCACTTTGGTTTGAACCTGTTGGATACTAGCTCTTTCACCTCGTACCAAAAGTCCTTGTACAAAATCCGGATGGGAAATTTTGAGGAAACAGTAAGTCGAAGATTGATGTCGTAAATGTCCAGATGACTGGGAACTAACAGCGTTCCATCTTCACTAAACTCCCGTTTCTCACCCTTCCACTCAACATGAACTTTAATTGATGGAGAAGTTTGAAATTTGAAGGAACCAAGGCGGGAAATATTTGACACAATTTCGTATTTTTTGTCATTGTGCTGAGTTACCAAATCCACCGCAAAATTTTTGTCCAGAGACTTGCTTTTTTCTTCATCGAATCCTGGCCTTGCTTTCAAACTTTCGCACAAACCACATTGAGACGAGCAAAACCAAAACAGATAAACAATAAGGAGAAACACAAAGTTTATTTTTTGACTCGAATAGATACTGTCAAAAACTCTAATTTTAATCATATTAACGTGCTCCTAAAATGCAAATTGTTGGGTAAAATCTCAGTGCGTCTGAATAAGCACGAATAAATAAGTAAAATGTTCAAAACTCGCTCTTTGGTAAAAATGTTCAGTTTTAAATTACCACTCGTCAGCAATAAACTAACACGCACGCTGTTGGCATTGGATTTGGCCGTCTGTGTAATCTTGCCTTGTTTTTTCTTCCAGTGAGCAAAAGAAGAAAAGTTGACTTGAGATTCGATAAGCAAGGTCAGCGATAAGAAATTATGCTGCATGCCGGTTATTTGCATACGTATGTATAAACGTATGCACGTAGATTTTTGCATGTACTTGTATATTAGCTTAAGGCTTTTCATATGTAGCATTCCAGATTGTCGGTATTTCTCTCTCTCGCTCTCTACCTTTATGTGACAACAGATTTTCCAGTTACTGGAATAGGTTTGGATGGGATCTAAATTGAGCTTTCAATTTTAGCTTTATTGACGACTTTTTGGGGCCCATTTGCTGATTTGTTGGGTTCTTTTATCAAAATTTGGAACCATTCTAAATACCGAGCAAAAATGCATGGAAATGCATGTTGATTTAAAATACAATTTTGTCGGTCAAAAAATTTGGAATAATGAAAGTTTTTTAACCAAACCCAAAAGCAAAGCCATTTTGGTAAAATCTTTATTTTCATTGGCGATCATCAATTTACTACCCTTAGAAAAAACCTTAAAAAAATTTTATTGTCTGATTCTTATCAGACACCTAAAAAATCCCTACGTCGTGAGAAAAGTATCATTTACACCATAATTGCAAAGTTTCAAAAGAAAAGTTGTAGATCATCATTTATTAGGGCCACTTTCTTTTGACAACTTTGCGAACACAAATTGCAAACAGGCTCTGTAATTTTTGGAAGAATTGTCCTAAAAATAGCGCCAATCAACGCCGAGGTCGAACGCAAAGGGGCATGTACCCCCAAATTAAACAATTTCAAATGTTGTTCGGGAAACCGGTGAATTAATAAATTCCGGCCGAAAAATCAGGGTTTCATAAGGGTGACGAAATTAGAGCCTAAGCGGATATTATTGTTTCAAAAACTAAAAGATATTTAGCACAATTAGGGCAATCAGGGTGCCTGACAAGGAAACTGCGGTGCTACCACCTGGGGTACCAATCGTGGTACTGTCTAGCTTTTTTGTGGTGAACACCGTTTTTCCAGGGTCGTTGGTACAATCCGCCCCCTCAATATTATTTTGCACATTCTCCGGAAGTTTCTGGAGCCACTTCATTCTCTCGTCACAAACGAATGGATTTCCTTTAAGCAGTAGCTTCCAAATCGGTCCCTTAGGATTGAGTAGGTCCTTAAAAACATTTTCGGCTAAAAACTCCAGCTTGTTGTTCTCCAGGCTAACTTGAATATTAAACTTGGTCCTGTTTTTGACCCCGCCATCGTGCATGATAAACTCGGGCACCAAACTGTCACTTTTAGGTCGTTGTGACCTAGGTCAATTTTGCATCCTCGACTTACGCCCTCCAAGAAAAAGGCCCCCTGTTCAATCTTGTTGATTTTATTCCCGGTCAAGTCAACAGTCTCCAAACTCTCTAGGTCATTAAAGGTCCATGGGCCAACTCTCTTGATTTCGTTGTTCTTTAGGCTAATGCTTTTCATGTTAAAAACAAAAGGTCAAAGGTAAATCAAAATTTGTAGAAAAATTTCACCATTTTTTGGTATACATAATTAGCCGATTGTTTACCTTCTGATCAAATTCCGCGGGGCTGCTGGGGCAAAAGCTTGACTGTCCAGCTCGTCAATTGGATTGTTTTCCAGAACTAGTTCCTCCATATCAATGTGATCCCCCAGGTAAGGGAAGATGAGGGACCCTTTTTCCACACTTTTAACGTTGGGACAGTTTTTCACCGAAAACTTTTTCGGATAAATCGGGTCAGGCATGTGCCTCAAGAGATTTCCCACCTCGATGTTGGACAGGCTCGTATTGTCCACAAGAACGTTGATGACTTTCCTTGCATAATATCCGTTGGAATCTGCTATCGTTTTGAGGTTGGGACTTGTGTTGATGCTCAGCGTCTCGATGAAATCGATGCCCTTGAAAAGGGGCTCCACTTCAAGGGAGGTCAAGCTGGAGGTTGTGAGGGTCAGGTCACTGATCGCTATTTCCAGCCCTTCTGCATTAGCACTCTTGAGACTGGTCATAAAATCGGTGAGTTGACTTTGAGTCGACAGGCCAAGGCAGGACAAGATCAACATTTGTTGTCCGTTTGAATGAATGGTCATGAAAATGACCATCTTTCAGAAAGTCCAAAATCAAGCCGGACTTTCTTTTGATAGGTAAAATGCTACTTTTTTTTCAACGTGGTAAAACTACATGTTGCGTCAAACATACTTTAACAAAAATTCACTAAATAAGTGTAAAATCATATAATCTTGGTTTTTTGTGTTGACATCATTTGTCTAATATGCGTGAGTAGCAATCTGTACTCAATCTACGGAGTGGTAAATTTTTACCCATGGTAAAATTTTACCCGCAGCTCCCTTAATCCACAGATTTGCATGGTTAAGATGTCATGGTCAAAAATTTAAGTTTAAAACAGAGCATTAAGACATCAGCATAAATTCATGGTCAAAAATTAAAGTAAAGTTAGTAGTACCTTGTAATAGAAGCGGGTAATGGCTAAGCAAAGGGTAATCACACAAATAAGCTGCAGTTTTTGTCGACGCCGGATTCAGAATATTGAGCTCTCTCTCTCGCTCTTGTGTTGCTTCCAAATTTTAATTTGTAAAAATTGAAAAAATTTTGCACAAAATCTCTGAAAGGTAAATGGGGACATTCACGTTATATTTTGATTGTTATTTCAAGAAATATTATGAATTTCTTATAAAATGAATTGCTTATTGGTTTTTGGGTAAATATAGAGTCACTCCAATTACAATTTAAATGGCAATATATGAACTTTTTTGCCAGGGAGTCAATGAAAGCAGAAACGGAAAAACAACTGGACTTGATTTTACAAACAGATTTAGAAAGTTTGATCTTTATTCTAGTATTTAATATTATCAAAATTAACATTAAAAAATAGAGCGGGAAGAGGACTCAAGAGAGTTCAGTAATAGAATGTCCTCTCCTCGTTTTTAGTTTTGAGAAATTGATTCGGATCTTTTGTGGGTGACATAAGTCCAAGTGGGAGAATTTAGAGAGCATTAATTATTTCTAATCGTGATTAGGTCATTAGATAGTCTAGGGACTCATGAAGAGCAATCTCGATTAGGGATTCATACTGTCTTAAAAATTATAACATGTAGATAATATGTGTCATTTGTGTTGACTGTGGACATTCCACCCTGTAGGAAAAACAAATGATTCATACAGTGGACAAAGAGGAATGAGCCTGATGATGGATATGATTATGGATGTTGCATAAAAATACTATAAGTATGTGCTTATAATATTACAGTATGATTTGGCTGTAATGTAGTCGTGAACTTGCGAATGCTTACGGCAGTGCTTTTTTAGTACGGTTTTTGAAATATGTATGGAAATGGTAGTTAACCTGCTGAACATGAGACAGCAAGCGGTCGACTCGGTCTACTCTATGAATAATAAATACCTTCTTTATGAGTGTAATAAAGTGCGGTGTAATGGAGACAGAGAGAGCAAGAGAAGAGTTGAAGATATAACGAATCTAACTGATTTATTCAGGTTGTTTCATCTTTATACTGTTGTTATGTTTTCTATTTATGATTATAAAATGGTGACGTGTGTAAGCACGAAGAGTGATTGGAATTAAAACGTTAATAATTTTGAATGTGAATACGCGTGCGTAGCATATGGAGTCTTACACTTCCTTCCCTAAGAAGCAGAAAATTGAATAAATTTTCTTTGAGAGCTGGAACAAAAATTGCAGTTGATTACGTTTAAACCCTCCATCTTGTGGTTTTTGGTTTTTCGGCACCGACAGTGCCAGAGCGGGTTAAAAGTGGCTTATATTGTTGTCATACGTTATCAAAATTGAAAGAATTACCTTTTTTGAGTGTAAGCATTGTTTTTCAACACTTTGTATCCATTGTTACCCGGGTAATTGCCGGTGAAACAAATTGTTTGCTAGACTTGGACGCCGCTTGAGCACATCGTAATGACAAGTCATCAAGTTTCTCGTAGTATCAATTAACGTAAATATTTAACTTAGGGTATACGGGCAACTTTGGGAAAACGTTACCCCAACCACATTAATCAAAATGGTCTATTTCGTATTTATATGAAGTACGAACTCTTGCATTTTTTGCACAAT
>JAQIVE010005254.1:0-13167 GCA_034698285.1 Sminthurinus bimaculatus | reverse complement strand
GTCATGTTGGCTGGCTCCTGATCGTGCGGAAATGGTTTTCTACTAATTTCGACCCCCTCTTTTCGATGGTGACACTTAGAACCTCGTAGAGCATTTTTTTTTCACCCGGAGTTTTTACATAGGTACTTGTTAATAAACAAAAGATTAGAAAATAAATCCAGTTTTTACCTTGAATAAAAGATTCGGTCGAATACTTTTTGATTTAATAATGTCCTTCTCAGCATTTACTTTCGTTGCTAACACGTGTTTCCAAACTATTTGTATTTCATCTTCATCCATGATATTGGCATTTATGTCAATACGCTGAGCATCCCTTAAACCTCTGTTCTCCAGCCAAATTTCAATCTCTCGTATTTTCCCCCTTGGATCATTTTTGTAAATTTCGGACGCCTTATACTCGTTTCTATCTTTCCCCGAAACAATTTTCAAAAAGTTGACCATCTCCGGAAATTGTTTCATATAATCTATACAAAGCAAATGGTTGAAAATAAACAAGACAACATTATAAGTAATGATTGATTTATAATGCATATAAAAGTTAGTAATATCTACTATTATATTCTGTTGCGGACAAATTTAAGGTATAAATACAAAAGACAAATTACCTTTGACTAAATTAGCAGTTTTTAATGAATAAATCCATTTTCCATTCCCATCCTTTGATGTATATCCTCTAACTTTAAGATTCCTCTTATTAAATTTCAGATCCAAACCAACATTGACTCGTTTTGTTTCTTGAGCAATTTCTATTTCTTCCTCTGGACTAGACGGACTTTCTTCAAGCTTTTCATCCTTGCCGTTCTTGTTGTTCTTTTGTTTACCCGCTCCTCTCTTCTTTTTCTTGGGAGATTGTCCCTGGCCTTTTTCGGCCTCAACAAAGATAGAGCCAGTTAATTTGGCAAGGACTGAAGTTGGTAAGTTGCACATTCTGGATATATCAATTGAGGAAAAGTAATTTTCTTCTCCCCACACATACAACTTTTCTTGAACATCATCGTATGATTCTTCATCTATCCTTCTAAAAACTGGCACTCGGTAATCTACAATAACTTTTATTTTATTTAAAGCATGTTTTAATACTTTGGCCATAGCTCCATACAATCCCTTTTCGAGAATGAATACCGTATCCCCTTCTTTGAAAACATCCGTAAACGTTTCTGATTCACAGTCTGTCATAGAAAATACTGTGACATATTTATCATGTAAAATCGACGTTTTTCGAGCGAAAGGTTGTTCAATTTTCCCCCACTGTAAGCGTAACCAAAACAAAAATTGTATTTTAGATTTAATTGCTATTGATCGTTGTCTTGTTAATTTTTTACATAATGTAGCTATGCATAATAAATAATGAACATGAATAAATACAAAGGAAATTATCGTATTAAATTGTACGTACCAAGTTTTCAATTTGCATTTTCCCATATTTATCAACTCGAACTTTGCGCCCTTCCATTAATTTTGCCCAAATAATGATTTCTACAGCTCCTAATTTAATTCCTTTGTATTTAAGGTGCCGCTCTATTAGCCCTTTGGTAACAGCTTCATGTTTGTCGTACGTCGGGTCTAACAAATTTCAATTACGCAAGTAATTGTTAATTTTTGTACACAAATGCTACTAATTGATTAATTTAAAACATGGCCAAAATATGCATGACATCTCGATATAAAAATTACAAAAAAATGAAAACCTATATAAATGCATAATAATTATTGTAAATAGATTTTAATATTTACTCTCTACTCATTAATCTACAATTTACCTTTTCGAATTCCGCCCTGTTCCGTTAGTACAAACTTGGTACTTGAATCTGAAACTCCCGTGACAAGAACGTGAGTTAGATGCGGCCAGTTAACCCAAATTGTTTTACCCAGTACTGCAAAGTCAATTAGAAAAGAAATTTTTACAAATCATTCTCCACAAACTTCAAATATTTCATACATGTCGTTTCAACCTCTTGTAAGGAAAATTTTATTTGAAAATGCAATTATGTAATTATGTTTTTAAAGTCAGAATACATGCACTTACAGTCCTTAGCGACAGTCTCACAACGTAGCTTTTCTTCTTCTTCATCTAATACACTTAGATCTAACACCATCGATACATCTCTCGCCAGAAAATCAAAAACTTTGACTTTAGCATTTTCCAAAGAACACTGGAATAATCAGGTATAAAAAAAATATTTAGGACTATCTGTAGTCTTTTTCACTATAATGGCATATTATATTATAATGGTTCTCTAAAACCTACTGAACAATGACAATTTTCAATGTAGGATCACAATTTTTCTCCGTTGAAAAAAGGTTAAAAATCCAATTTCTTTATCATGTGTTAATGTGTGACAAGAGTTTATGAAAAATCAAGGAAACTTACCAAATGGTTGATGGATTTTATTGTCGGAAATCCTTGATATATTTTATCTCTCTGTGCCTTTGGGTGCACTCCCTTTGGAAGAAGCTTAGGGTCATAAGTAACATCTTCGATTCCTTCAACTTCAACATGCGTCGTTGACAAACGAGGAAAAATATTGCCTGGGGATTCCACGGGTCCCGTATCACTTTTTGTGTACCTTCAATGAATCAATGACACAATGATGAGTATAATTTTTTAACCAGGTAGACTCATTAACCACTTTGAATTCAATTAATGTACGAAGCTTAAAAATACACATACCTATGTAGAAGCATTTTTCCTCTTGAATTTCGAAAAACTTCTTTGGAATTAAGTCTTTCTTGTTGCTCCATAGCTTCTATTAACTTCTTTTCATCAATGAAAGGAATGACGACAACAGCTTCCCAATCCTGCTTTTTACCATTTAAATCTTGCTCGAATTTTTCAGGGTAGTAAGCCTTGATTGGCGAATCTTCATTTATCATGAGGCCCTACAAAACAAAAAAAAATGCATTGAATTAAAACTAACACTTCATAAATGTAATAGCTTTAAACTACTACAACATGTATTCACTAACTAATAATACACAATAATATAACGAATACAAAACTTCAAAACTCTATGCAAGACAAACACTTCTTGCATTTTATTTGCTACAGAGTAATTAATAATTATTTCACTAGGCGTACCTGATAACATGAGGGTAGTAATTTTTTACTATATGATGGTAGTACAGCAAGTAGCTGTTCGAATGGTTTAAAAGGTTGGCCTTTATCAAAGATAATTTCAAAGTCTTTGAAGTTTCTGAGATCTGATGTAAACGGAGAATAGTGATATGGATAGTACCAGCACCAAGATGATACTCCTTTATAGTAGTAAAGTAAAACCCACTGAATTGCTTGAATATACTCCACAACCATGGCTTTAACTTCCTCTCTTATTGGTCTTGAAGTTTCGATTTTTGTTTTGTAATAATTGCGTTTAAATTGAGAAAATTCTAAGCGAAATTCAGGGGAATCTTCTTCATCGAATAAGTCATCATAAACAGGGAATATATCGGCGGAAGGCAAATCATCATTATCTGAACTATCCTCTGGCTTTAATTCTACAGCTTCATTCGTACGATTTATTAATGCTTGCAATTCCGAATTTACTTCTAGTTCTTCTTCATCTTCAAAGCCATCATCATCATCAAAAGTGAATGGAGTGACAAACTAAGAGGAAAGTAAATAACACAAAACAAAAGTATTTTTACAACTGCCATATACGTAATAATAATAATGATAATAATATTATGCCATTTCATGTTAAAAAGGATAATGCTATTTTTGTACTCAATCATATACAAGTTGTGTAAATTACCATTTTTTCTCCTAGTACAATATTCTTCCCAGTTTTTGACGCCATATATTTCATGTCATCATAGGTTCCGCGGAAATGTTCAATATCAAATTCACTCAATTCTTTGACTAAAAAAGCAATAATTAATTTGTTGTTGTTAAAATTGGTGGTTTCTGTCCACTTTTCGTTTATGTACAAAACGGGGTGCATAATAATATATATATTGCCATTACATTATGTAAAATTGTTGTGCGTATACGATGTTTCATTATTTGTTTTATGCTTTTTAATTTTTAAATATTTATTTATTTGAACTTACTGTAGACTTCAAATCTATCCAACTTTAACGTTCCATGTTCGTTTATGTAGCCTTGAAGTTTTGGTAAAACGCTGGTGTACGTTTTGTACAGGAGGGGAAGAGCACCACTATTAATGTGCAGATTTGGTAGATTGGGAACAAAATCATTACCGACTAAAATACTCATAAGAATCCAATCATCAATAACATTTTCCAAGTCATATTTGATGAATGGATGACCCTCCAATGCTTTTTTCAAATCTTGAAATTCGGCATCAATATAGTCTCGAAGTAAAGACAAATGTAGGAGTAAAAAGTTGGTCTTTTCTGGAAGTGGTGGATGATATGTCTCTTTGTTTTTGAGTTCTTTAGCACTTGGTAGAGGTATGAGCTCCTTTTCCAAATTTGACAACTCCAAAACAGAATCAACAACCCCATTATTTTTTGTGGCATTATTATTACTAACATTATTAGTTTTCGTAGCTTCTGGAACAACTTCAGTTTTTAGAGCACCAGAATAACTTAAAGTGGCAGTAGTGGTGGCAGTAGTTGAGGCATCCGTTGTTGAAGCGGTAGCTAGTGGAGATTTAACGAAAAATTGTAACAAATCAATTTGACTTTCATTCTTATTGTTGTTAGTAGTATTGTTAGTAGACGTAGAGGAATTAGATGCAATTTTACTGTTATTATTATTGTTGTTGCTTGAAGGAATTGCATCATTTGCTTCTGGAACTTTAAAAATTGAAACAGTCGACAAGTCAAATTTAGAATCCCCAGAGTTGGCTTGCTGTAAAACTTGTTCAGGACGCTTTCGTGGCCGCTTCTTTTGAGTCCCAAATTTTACCTCCTCTCTAAAATGATGAAAAATATGATGAAAAATATTATGATGATATACTACTTATGTATAGAATACCAAGAAGAATTCTGGCTTACACTTTGGGAAACACGATTGCATAACGACCTTTATAATAATAAATAATAAAATATAATATAATAGATAGATTTAATGAAAATAAAAAAGGAGAACATACCGGAGGAGAGAAAAATGTAATTCGTGACTTGACAATCCAAGCATAATGAGATCAGCACTTTATTAAAAAAACAAAAACAAATTGATGAAATTAAAAATTAATATGGAATTCACAACCGCAATTTCGAACTTTAATGTTGTATCAAAGGTCACTATACATTTACAGACTAATTACTTACTCAAGTCCATACAAACAGTGTCTCGTATCTGCATCGTAATCGGGTTGAGAACGAATATGACGAATAAAATCCATTATTTTGTGCTCTCCCTCACCAGGTACATCGTGACCAGATAAGTAAATACACAAACCTATTATAATGTATTAACATCAAAAACAAAGAAATGCATCAAATGATAATCCCTATAGTAGAATGATGTATAGTTTGTTGGAATGTTCAGAATTAACGTGAATGTTTAGAAATCTAATATTGGCTCAAAAATTACAAAAAACGAACCTTGTCTTTGCCATAGTGGATCGGTTGAAACTTTGACTTTAACAAAATACTGTAATTGGTCATGGAGTTTGGCCATGAACTCTGTTCCAGGTGTGATGCAATTAGAATCAAAGCGGTCATCAGAGGGTAATTTTTCTCCTTTTTTGACAGCTTCAGCCTCTTGATCCAAAGCCAACTTGGCGGACCGAAATCTTCTTCCTCTTTGCTAGATACAAGAAATTATCACATCAAAAAAAGAAACCAATAAATAGATCGCATATAATAATATGTACTCATAATATTGGCAGGTACATACTTAAATTTCTACTATTCAATAAATGTCAAATAATATATAAATTGATTCATGTTAATTAGTACTTACTTGATTCATTTTGGCACGTGGAGCAACACCATCAATAGCCATGAAGAATACTTTTCCTGGCTTTATCATGCGGAAGAGGTAGTCAATATAACGGAAGATTTCGCGAAAAATGACTTCTTCCGGAATCCGTAAATGTACATCATCGTCATTTGGATGAGAACAACTATGAATTATTCCATTCATATCCAGATACAAGTTATCAAAGTCCGGAATCTACAATTTTAAAAAATTAATTTTGTTTTTATTATTATTTGATTCATAAAATTCATATTTAGGAACATTACGGAACATAGTATTATCATACAGATGTAGGCAGATTGTGAAATTAAGTTCATTCACCGATTACAAATACAAGGAAACAAAATAATTAAATGATAATAAGTAAATATGTTCTCTTGAATCAAGGGTCGTGATTGTAGATTGTAAATTGTTATGCATACTTAAACGGATATTGAATGTTGAATTAAAAGATTTAAATTCTACATGTACGTAAATTAGCATAATATTATAACCTTTATACTTAAAAATGTTTCATAAATTATTTGGTTTATTTCTTGCTGCTATATTTTTTGCCATTTACCTGATATTCTCGGATCTTCTCACTTAAACACGGATATCTTTCGCTGATCCAGCGATAAAATTTTGGGACACCCATTGTAATTAGCTAAATGTCACTTTAAATTTGTACAAAATCAATCAAATTAAAATTTTTTGTGTACCTCTACTTATCCTTAATAATTAACAAATAATCTGTATAAGTAAACTGTAAACGTCCAATTTATCTTAAGGACTACTCATCGTCCAACGTACTTAACGTACTTACATACTTTTATTCTATATTAAAAGTGTGTATTTTTTATGCTCTAGAAAATGAAATGACAAAACTTAAATACTAGAATACGAATAGTACACACAATCTTTTATATAGGAATTTTTAGAAAGAGTACCAAGTACAGACACCTTTTACCAATTTTTCTCACTAAAAAAAATTTCCAAGTATATCTGACGCCGTTTCCCGCTTCTTCTTCATCTTTAAAAAAGAGCGGAGACCACACATACATTATAAGACATAAGACATAATAATTTACACATCTTGTCACATGTGAACATGAAAAACGTCGTTGAATCGTGAGATTTTTACAAGACTAGTGTCGCTGGTAATAAGGCAAGAAAATGATTAATTACAGATTAATTCATCGATTTGCAAGAAGATTATTTGGTTGACAACAATAATAAATCCAAGACATGGGAGCGTCATCTTCATCCCCAGCCTCGACGGAGGATGATCCTTCCATAAATACTCAGGATAGTGAAGAATGTGTTGAAGCAAGCTCCCAAAGGGAACAGGAAATCATCTGTGATGAAAAGTCTGATTGGGATGGTCATACCTCGGAGAAGACCATAGGTCAGAATAGTAGTGATCAATCAAGTACAAAATCTAGTCGTAACAGTAGTCAGTCACCGTCGCCTTCAAGAAATAGAACCCGTACTAAAACAACAAAAATTCAATCAGATTGCGAATCTCTCCCTGCACCATCATCAGAAATAAATAATGTCACTCAAGCGACAATGACAACTAAGTTAAAAGGGGTACGTTTGTTAACAACATGGAAAAATTAAATTGTTATTACTATTTACATCATATCAAATTATTGCTAGTAAAAGTATATATAGTATTTCATAACTCTTTATTTCTGTGTTAATTTTTGGCACAGATTCGTGTTGTTACCGAAGTGGCTAGTATGTACGAAATCCCTGAGCCTTTCCGTACTCCAGCGTGGATTTCAGAAGTAAAGGCCAAGAGAAGCCCTTACTTTCCTCAACTAGGGGATGACCTCGTTTATTTTAGGTGTCGTAATGGATTTTTCTTGCTACAACGTTTTTTTTCATATTGATCATCAATGTGAAAAAAGAAAAAAATGTATATGAATAGTATTTAGTATTTAGCTCTCATTTTAGTATCTCATTTTATATTTGCATTTGGAATTCAGATATATGTATTTTACCATTTCCTATGATAACTTTATAGGCAAGGTCATGCACAGTATGTGAGACATATTGAGGACAACCCGGACAAATTTTATACATTTGATGAAGAAATGAAGAAGGAACTGCCTTATGTTCAACATCCAGATTTACCGGTACGAAATACGAAACGTGTATGCAATGTACATGTTATAAAGCTGACTATGTAGTATTTACGGTGGTGTGATTTCCATGATTAACATATTTTTTACATAATTCTTTTATTATAAGATTTTGAATTTTGAACGGTACACTTAATATGTAATATGATGCAACATTTACAGGCTGAACTGTCGGCAAGTGTTGTCGATATAAAATTCGAGCTTCTTCCTCCTCGCGTTGTACATTTGACATTGGCCCGAACCGTTTGGGAAACTGGAGATTTTAATGGATCTTTTATTTTTGTAAAATATCATCCTGTGGCCTCTTTGTCTGACTTTTTAGTTTTAAGGCAAATTTATGATAAATCATTAAACCATCGCTGGAATGCTGGTGATAAGTAAGTTACTACTTACATTCAAGGTTTTTGCGATACAATGCAACAAAAAATGTTAAGAATAAAAACTGTATAAGGCATAGCAGTGAACAATAAATGTTGGAAGTTCATCAAATACACATAAGGTTCATAATGGACACATAGTTTTTGAAACATTCTTTGTACATAAATCATAAATATACTTTCAGGTTCCGCTGTCTGATGGACAAGAGTTGGCGGCTAGGCACAGTGCAAGCCAAGAGATCGTTTAATCCTGAATTTCCAGACTCTAATTTTTTATCTTATGATATTGAATGGGATTCTGATCATGGTAAATCTCTGCTATGTTCTACTATGCTTTATCATTGTCTTGTTGTGATTATATAGAGCCTGTTAAAATTTAAATGCTCGTAACTGGTATGTAGTAATATTTATGCTAATTGATGGTGTGATTGTAATGTTCTGCTGTCATGCTTTTTGTAATAATTTGCAGACCATGAAAATTTGAGCCCATGGGATATTGAAATAATACCCGAAGATTTGGGTAAGCATGTCGACTATTTAATTTATGCTCTATCTACATGAGATGTATTTTTTTGTACCTATGATTTCAAAAGTCAAAAATAAAATATAAGAATCCCAATCAAGTTGTTGAATAACTTTTAATTTTTTTTTACTATTTTTGTAGATGTACAAGAGAATCATAATAATTTACAAAGAATTCCAGCATCACCGGAAGAATTACGTAAGTATTTACAAGCTGTTAATTTTACAAAATATTATGCAGTTGACACACACATTGGGCGTATATTTCTACAATTTGGGACAAATTAAGTATATGTACTACTGCAACAGCAGCATTAATATTTGTTATTTTTTCTCCCATATTTTTCTCTCTTTGGAAATGCAGGAAATACATTATATCAAGTCAGGAGAGAAGATTGGGAGCCAAATGGACATCAAGAAGCAGAATGTCAAAGGATTTCAAGACTTGTAGAAGGTGTAATGAATCTTGCCATTTCTGAAGCATTTTCTACTCCAGTAGACTTGAACATGTATCCTGATTACGCCTTTGCGGTAGAATATCCTATTGACCTGTCAACAATCAAAGCTAGGCTTGATAATCTCTTTTATCGCCGAGTGTAAGTACTTTTTGTGTTTAAAAAATCAGTTAGTGGTTAAAATAAGCTGTTGCAAACATATTTTATGAAAATACATGTAAAAATATCAGTAACAGCTAGTGCACACACATGCATAAATACGAATGCGTAATAAATGAATGATTAACAGTCTGCACTTTTTTTAGGGATGCTATTGTGCAAGACATTGAGTATATTGCCACAAATGTGGAAAAATATAATCAACCTGAAACTGAGATTATAAAGAACGCTCACACAATAAGGGAATTGCTGCTTGAGATTGTTCAGTAAGTTGCAATTTATAAAGTACAAAGTACTGGAGTACCGAATCTTATTATTCATCATCATCTGTTTTAACTTGAGAAACTTTAAGTGAGAAAGTATAATATGATATTATATTCATCCTAAAAGTATTCTATACCTTATTGACATTTATTGTTTATTCATTTGTGTATTTTAGTAATCAGCAATTCCGAAGCGTTCATGAAGCATACCATCGAATAACGGGAAGGTCTGTGAGCGCACCTGCTTCTGAATCTAGTCATAATGCAACAAGAAAGAGAGCAAGAATATCATGTTCTTCAACGGATGAAGGCGAAGAAATAAATTCTGGGCATAATTTAGGAAAACAGAGTCCTAAAAGAAAGTTAAGAAAGTTAGTGCAATATTCAGATTCCGGTTCTGAAAACGATGATGAGGATGAAGGATACCATGATAATAAGTCTAAAGGGAATAAGAAAGTTGCAAGTCATTCAGTATCTCAAGATCATAAAGTAGGAGGAACGGACGAGGAAGAAAGTGGAGACAACGAGGAAAATGAAATGCCACCAAATGGGAATATGGAAGATGATGCGGATAATGACACTCCAGTGAAAGTATTAAAAGAAAAAGGTGAAGAAGAGGAAATGGACGATGATTCTAGTGACGATGGTTCAGATTATGTAACCGGGAATTCGGCACCTAATAATTTCAAACATAGGAGTCAAAATCAAATCAGGAAGAGAGCTAACAGCATAAGTGATGACAGTTTTTTGGATGGCAATGCGGAAGAGATAGCAGCGGGGAAAATTTTGAGGGAACTTGAACGCTTGAATTCTTCTTCGTCTTCTTCTTCTTCTGTTGTTCTGAGTGGTGATAAATTAGGAGCAGACCAACAAACTTCAAGTGAAACAACAACAGCAGCAGGTGAAGTAAACAGTTCTGGAACTAGTGGCACAAGGAATGAAAATGCTGACAGTGGAAGAAAAGTACCTTTTTTAAGTTCTACTGGAATGGACATTGATGATGATGACAATGGTTTTGTCGATAATGATCAGCTCCACGATGATGTGTTTAGTTTAGAGGAGAGTAGTGATAGTAGTGTAGTCGAGGAGAATAATGTAATTTTTCCATCAACCTCAAATTCCAGTCAAAGTGGTAGAAACCCCGTTGTAGAAATGAGTTTTTTAAGTGATTCTGACGAAGATGTAGAAATCAGCAGTTTTGACGAAGATGGGGAACACGTGGAGAACGTAGAAAGTCAAAGTGAATCAGAAGATGAAGAGGGATCGTTAATGGAAGATCAAACACCAAGTTCTTGTCGTAGATATTCCCGTCGTCAACGGAGTATACTTTCATATTATGAGGTATTGTATTTCGCTATAAATACAATACTATGGAAAAATAAGTGATTTGGTTTATAGTTGAACGATAGTCTTTGGATTCATTTTTATTATTCATTATTCATTAATCATTATGCCTATTTTGTCAATTTTATGCAGAGTGGCGATGATTCAGACGATGACCACTTTGAATCATCAGCAGCTAGGAGATGGAAATCCTCGCAGGAAGAACCTCAAGATTTTGTTGAATTTACTCCACGAAATTTCCGTTCTGTATTGAAGCCATCAAAGCGTGACTTGGACTTTGTCAAATATGACTGTGTAAATGTGAGCGTAGGCGATGATTTAGATGACGATGAAGATAATGTCAGCCTTGATGACTTTAGTGATTGCGAACTGGAGCAATGGCAGAAACTTTTTACTATTTGTGGTCCTCATATAGAATCCATAAGGTTTCTTACATGGAGTTGGACGCCTTTGGAAAATGGAAAATGTCCCTACAACTTATTTAAAATTCTAGTTGACCACTGTCCAAACTTAAGAGAATTATCTTTACAACGAGTTCCTGCTGCCATAAGTGAAGAAGTTGAATGGCCCAATGATACTAAATTACTCAATTTAAAAACATTAAAAATTACGCATGATGGCGAAATAAATTATAGGGAACAATTACAGAGCATTTTGAAGGCAGCAATTAATCTGAAGGGGTTTAAATATTCGTTTGCAAATTTTAGTGATTTAAAGTTTGTCTTGGATATTTTTAAAAGTTTAGGAGACGCACGACTCAAAAAACTCAAAACGTTGTCCATTAGGTCCTTCGCTAAAAGTGGATATTTGACACGGGAACAATTGATTGCAATTTCACAACTGAAAGCTGTTGAGCTAGAAGAACTTGAGCTCGGAAACGGACTGTGGGAAGATATTGAAGGCCCTGTCTTGGAAGAAGTTTTGAATCGTTTTCCTAAACTCAAGAAAGTCATCATTTATGGGAATTTTCAAGGAAGTTCAGTGAGAAAGCCAGACATTGTTGTGAATATACCTCCTTTGAAGCATTTAGTATATCTTGACATTGGAGGTAATTACGAGTTTGAATCCGTGTTTGAGGATGAACAGACTGACTTTCACCCTGGTGAAAGGATTATAGCAGTCGATGACGATGAAGTCAAGACAGATTTATTTAGTGTCAGCGTAAATTTACCCTTACTGCCAAACTTGGAAACAATAGTGTTGGGAAATTTATTTCGAGTGGATAACTTACATTTTGCAAGTTTACCCAAGCTCACCAGCTTCCGGGTTGGTAGTCCTTGGCACATTAGTGTTACATTCCCACCTGAGGAGTCCAGAAGGAATTTTTACCCTAAAATCACGGAACTCCAATTACCAGACTGCCTTAAGGACGAATCATTTGTTCGAAAAATACCGTTGCGATTCCCCAACTTGAAAACTTGTTGGATCTTTCTCCCCACTGTATGTGTTCTTCGAAGTTTCTTCAAGGCAATGGAAGACTCAGACTTGGAGGGATTGTACTTGAAGACGCAATTTGATTTTCTGAGCACAATGGAGACATGCCTCCTGGAGAAACCAACCACAGTAAAAACAAGTAAAAAAGAAAAAAGATTAGAGGAAATTCTATTAAATTATGAAAAATTCCAAGATTTTATTGAATTCCACAACATCGAGCTGCCAGCTAAAGAGCGAGAAAAGTTGGAAGGGGCTGAGTATGCAGGGATACGGGCCTTAAAATTCTTAAAAATACTGAGAATGGAACACATTGGACGACGATTGAGAATTCCTGAAGGTATAAAAAATATAAATTCTTTTTAATTTTAATTTTTATGCTACTTTCACGCTTTCACCTATATAATATATTATGTATTTAGTCTCAGTCTTAACACAGCGTACAATAATGTAACTACGTGTAGTAATAGTAGCTTTGTTGTATACAATACATAATACATATATATTATAGTTACATATATAATAATAATATGTATAACACTTAATATGGATTTACAGGTAACCTGCCTGTCACACATTATAAGTGTCAATTTA
>JAQIVE010005253.1:0-13167 GCA_034698285.1 Sminthurinus bimaculatus | reverse complement strand
AATTTTTAAAATCTTTATAGAATTTTCAAATACTTTTTAGAATTTTTAAATCATTTTTAGAATTTTCAAATGCTTTTTAGAATTTTTAAATCATTTTTAGAACTTTAAAATACTTTTTAGAAATTTTAAAATATTTAGAGAATTTTCAAATGCTTTTTAGAATTTTTAAATCATTTTTATAATTTTAAAATACTTTTTAGAACCCTAAAACATGTTTGAGTACCAAAATTGCTGATTTTTGAAAAGATTTGCGATAATGATGGGATCGACCCCAGGTATGGTATTTTGGGTTAAAGTAGTGAATTTGGTGATATGTAATCATTTTGTCATCAATATGACCCATTTAACTCATTGAGTATGGTAGAATTATAGTAGATCATCAAATACCCGGTTGACCCGGGGTCGGATATTTTGGGTCAAAGTTATAATTTTGGTCATATTGTATCATTTTGTCATCAGCATGGCCCATTTACCACATGAAATATAGTGGTATTTGCAGAAATCGGAAAATACCCGGACTGACCTAAATTCGGGATTTTTGGGGTCGTTGAATTTAATCGGGGACATATTTCAAGGTTTGGCATCATGCAAACCCATTTTATAGTGATTTTTAGTCAGTTTCTATGCTTTTGAAAACTATGGTAATAATACGTCATATTTACCATACGAAAAGTTTGTAGGGTTGACGTAAGTTGATCATTTGACATGAAAATATTTTTTATCTCGAAAACGGTAAGAGATATAAACCAAGTGTCTTAAGAAGAAATGATCAGCATATGTTTCTGCATGTTCCTGATTTTTTTCAGATTTTTAAAAACAAGTTGAAAATTTTTCAAATTTGGGTTCGGTAATGTATGTTAAAATTGAAATTTTGAAAAATTTCCAAAACGCAAAATCAGCCCATGCCCTAAGCTATTTTTAGGTGTAAGAATCGTTAGCGAATTCAACATTTTTTTTCACCCGTCGTCACTTTAGGTCAGTTGACCATAGAAACTTGTTTGTAGACCCGGTTTTTCAACGTATATGACTGCAAGACCTATGAGGAAGTGTTGTATGGAAAATATTATTTGCACCTGACACTTGAAATCTCCACGTTTAAATGAGGCTTATTATGTAGTGGAAATCCCTGGAATGTAAACATGATGAGAAAAACTTGTTTCAGAGATTAGAGAAATTGTAGATTATACTTTGTAAGTACACACTACACACACAGCAGGAAAATTATACACAGATTACAGGTGAATGTGAAGTTGAAACTTTTCAAGTTTTCAAGTGGCCAGCATTTTCAAAGCTCTGTGCAACTCCAGCTTCTTCTTCAAGCAAGTTTATACGATGAGATTTTTTCTGGCCTATTATAAATGTGGAGAGGAAAAAGGGGAATAAAAACGCATTATTATTTGTTTCAATTTGTTGTACTTACATGCAATGTACGTGAGAAAATACAAAAAACAACAATTTGAGACGTAAATAAGGATTTTCTTACAGCTTACCCCAAGCATTATTTTGTGATACATGAAACATGAATCATGAATATTCAAATACATAATATTCTAGTGCAATACATTGAAAGTCGATTAGCACACGGATTAATTCAGAGCGGTGTCGAAATCTCACAGCAGTTTCTTATGTTTTATTTTCTACTTGCGATTAGGTTTCACCATTTCTTAAATTCACGATTTAAAAAGATGCTAAAGAACAAATGACCGAATTTTACAATTATTTTTGTATTTAATCAAATTGTGTAAATAAAGCCTGAATTTACTACTGTCAATTGTGTATGTATGCATCACAGCTACAACAGGGGAGCATGAGTCTGATTTTGCATGCATAATGAATATTGAAAAATAGTTAAAAGTGCCTCAGAAATTTAGAAATGTATTTCGTTAGTGTGACGATACGAAAATGGCTAACATAACGCCTTACATGACCATTTTGTGATTTATACCAATAGCTAAAATTTGCTGAAAAATGTGGTATGCAAGTGTAATGTTAACAAGAGTAGGATATGAGGCTTGATATGTAATTCTGGGGAATCCACCGTTGTTCCACATTACCAAAATTTGCTTCGTTTTCTGTTTGCACTGTAAACGAGCACTTTAAAAAACTGCCCATGCACGTAAACTAACGGTGCACAACCGTGCACTGATGGTGTACAAAAGTGCGCACTTTGACAATCTGCGCAAATTTTTTCAAGTTGGGCACTTTTTGCGTGTAATGTGCTAATTTTTGGCAGATGCGCCATTTTTGCGCGTAAATATGCGCAGATTTTTTTAAGATGCGTACTTTTTGAGTTAAGAGTTTTGCAGTTTTCAAAAAGACTCGTTTTTAATTTCCCAAGTGAACTTCATTTTGCCCTTCAAGCTTGAAATTGTGATAGATAAGATCTTTGAATCGACTTAGGAGTTGACATTAGGGACTTCAACTGGCTAGTTACGGAAATATTTTGGATGCAACCCACGCATACTAGCTGACCAGCAGTTGCAACTCAACTTTAACGCTTGCGATGGTCGTTTTGACCATATCACAGCTACTTGAATTACATACACTTTTAAGAATTTGGAACAATGGAGGATTTCCCGTGGCAAAACAATAACTGCCCTAAAAAATCCAAAAAAAGTGGAAAGGATCTTTTAATATCAAACCACCTTTCGCTGGCGTGTAAGGCCAGCGGCGTCGAAACTGTTCGACAACTTTAGTATTTTTAGAAGGCCGTCACAGCAACCATTTTGTAAAAGATGAGCCGCATTATACGACGTTGAATTGCTTAAAATATGCAGCCAGAAATTGTAACTGGTGACAAATTATGTAAGAGTTAACCAATTACATGTAATTAAATACCAAATAACCTCAATTTCGAAAATGATAATTTTATTTATTTATCTCTTGCTTTGACCTTCTTGTTAACCTTATAACTTGGGAGTCATACTGACGAGAGATTTTATAATTATTGTACAGCATGTAGATTGTCGTTTCATGTATGCATGTATATCACATTTTATTGTCATAAGAAAATCAACTGCAACGAGTCCGACGCTAGGGCGGTTTCTACGCAAAAATTCACCATTCAATATTCAATCACTGGTTTAATAATATAACAATTACAATATAAAAGTATGGATGAGGACTCAGAATCCATCAGTAAAAGTTGTGACTAGAGTTTGAAAATTACAAATTGTAGCTTGCAGCGATTGCCTTGGGCAGTATCAAATGCTATGTATGGATGTGACATCCGGCGCTGATCTTTTTTAGGGTCGGCCTACCAGCATAGATAAAAAAGAGGACAAAGAAATAATAAAGGCAAAAATTAAGTTCATGAACCATTCATTCTAATTGAACAAAAATTTGTAATCTTTTCTGCATTAAATGGGCAATTCAAACCTGCGTCTGTCTGTATAGGGTGCGAACAACGAGCCCGGGCGAGGCCTAAAAGTTCAAGCCTCAGTTTTTCCGACAGGTTTGACCAGGGGTTCAATGGCTCGAAAGTGTACGACAGTCTAAATTTTGGGGAATTTACCACCAATTATACAGTTTAGTACAATTTAGTGAATATGTACAATTTAGTGAATATGTTATGAATTAATTACAATATTTTAATTCTATGTGATAATGTAAGTAAAAAGATTTCAGTCATATAATAAGACCAACGTACTTAGTTCCGTTTCGGGTGATGGTATTTTTGAGGCGCTCCGTCCGTCCAAATATGGCGTCAGCTATATAAAAGGACCGGACTTGATTCGCCAGATTCGTGTTCTTTGCGCTCTCTCTCAGCTCCTCAACGTCCGAGACGGCCAAACCCACAAGGAAATTGAGCAATACGATGATGATGATAATAATGAAAGCACTGAAGAAGAAATAAGCGACAATGTCATAGAAGACCCCCCGATTTTCATCTTTCAAATTTTCAAAGTCACTGTCACTCACAATCATGGTGAGGAGCTGGAAGACTCCAATTTTCTAAACATTTTATTCAGCAAAAAAATCAATAAACGTTTTTATCAACCAAAAATCAATTTTTGCCAACATTTTATGTATATTCAGCTGATGCTAATATTTTTAATTTTTTTAAGTAAACATCCACGATGCTCATATCTTACGTCGTTAGTAATCAAAATTCGGAAGGAGAAGAAGAATCCGACTAGCAAAGGGCTCATAGCCAAGGTCGCCAATGTTATTCTCCGAAAGATCTGCAAGAAATCCACCAAAAATTAGTTTGTTTTTATTTCATTTTACACATAAAAGTAACATTTTAAGTCATAGAGTTACAATAAACATGTTTATAGCAACTCTATGTTTTAAGTCTCACCTTGAACAGCATTTCTAAATAGAGGGCGATAAAGCTGATTGGGGTCATCTGTATCAGGATAGACAAACTGCCTGCCAACATTCCCAAAGCAGCAACTGGATACTGTATTGCATTTAAAATATTTAAATACCGCAGGCGCGTCTAAAAAAATGGCGGCTTAATTTCAATATGGTAATTTAGCAATTATTATACTTATTTACCTGCCACCCCAAATTATAAGTTTTGTTGAGGCTCAGAGCCGGATACAGTGTGATGCTGACAAAGGCTGTCGCCGCAACAAAGACGTAGTGCTGCCATTGTCTGATATACGTTTGGACCCCGATCGTGAACAACTTTCTAAACTCCAAGAAGGCCGGCCCCACGATAAACATGAAGATGATGACATAGGCTATTATTGTCAAGGTGTAGCTGTCGAAACTGCATTGGGTCCGCGAAGGGTCAAAATTTTCTGTCAAAGTTGAAGACTCTGTGACCTCAGGAGCGCCAGTTGTTGTTGCATTCATAAAGCCATTGTCCTCTTTTGGATGGAACTGACATTCATCGTTGTAGAGAATCCAAATGAAGCTCATGTACAGCATCAATGTGACGGTCTAGCAAAATTAGTATAAGACTTTTTTAAAGAAAAGCATTTGAAATTTGAAGCAGCCGTTTTGAAAAATCTCAAAACTTTTGTATTAAAATAAAGATCATTGAGTTGATTAAATACAATCCAGAAGAAGTAAAAGTATCCAAAGCGTCTCCAATAAATGGGTGCTTTCAGTTGGAGAAAGGCCTTGACCAATGGATGATCTAGCAGCAACTTCCTGCTCTCCTGATTGCTCGACAGAATGTCATTTAGAAATTTTGTCTCCAGCCAATTTCCTTCAAAATTAGACAGATTATTTTTTTTCGAACTTGCACAAAAGGCTGGTTGCATGCGACAATTCTTCTATACTAACACGCGGTTATGATAATCATGCAGACTGAGCGGCGTTAGAATCAAGCAAAAGCACTAACGATTATCCAACCGAGACCTTGTTTCACATATTCTTACCAAATAAGTAAATACCTACCGTGCGTAGTTTCTGCATTGTACACGATCGCACTGAAAAAGCAAAATTTAAAAAAAATGACATTCCGTATTCCGTATTCAAACGTCTGGTGAAAAATATTTTGAAAAATGATAATTTTCTCTATTTATTTAAAGTTCTGTATTATGCAAAACACCCACCTCCAGTCAAGCCGAATTCTCTGCTTTTGAGTGGTTGAGGTCGAACTCGCCGGGTTTTCCGACTTTCCCTTGAGAGACTCTGTTTCTGGACAGAATGAAACGGCTCGGTCCAGCAGTGCAACGACGACCTCGGGCATTTTTGAGGCAAGATTTCGGGCAAGAAAAGAATTTCCCAAACCATCCCTGCATGATGCATGCAAAAATTTAGTCGGTTACAAAGTACAATGCTGCATTTGAAAAAGTAACGAAGAAAGCCGAACTAAAACCTGTATTTTCCCATTATATTTATCATTAGTATTTTTATGCACTTTGTCGACAAGGAAGCTCCGTGATCAATGAGTAATTTTGCGAGAGAGGAAGGAACCATGTTTTCTACGACAAAGTCCAGCGGAGTCGTTCCCGCTGCGTTTTTAGCATTTGGGTCGGCTCCTTCGTCCAGCAAAAGCTCCAGGCATGCCTTGGCTTTCTGGACACATTTATCGCTGAAGCATCCTAAAGAAAAGGTCGAAATGTAAAGTTTTAAGTTTTTGAGAAAAAATTCTGGAAGAATGATCACGTAATTTGTTCATGTATAAATATTTTGTAGAAGAACCTCCAGCGAGAATGATGTGCAAAGCTGTGTTTCCACTCTTAAACTCTCGTTCGTTGACATTGACCCCAGCTTCAATGTAGTTCTCCAGTGACCTAACGTTTCGCTTTCGAGCGGCCTCCAAAAAGTTTATTGCTGGTGGGAGGTCAACCTGGTCCACTGGCACCGATTTCCCAGACAAATTCCGGGAAATCATTTTTCCTTTCTCCTTCAGTCAAAACGCAATTATTACGGCAAACTACGAGCAAGAGATCTTCTTTTCCCCTTTAATTTATTACACTAAAAGGGGACGATGAAAAAAGCAGCATGCAAAATGTGACATGATACTGAAACAATAGAAGACGGATTGAGAATCATAAAAAAGTATTGTTAATTTATACGTGAAAGATAAAATACAAAACAAATACTTCAGATTAAACTGTGTTCAATGCCAAACTGCATGCGTATGGTATGTGATTTATCGTTTATAGTTACCGATTCATGCTAAGATAGGTAGTGAAAATTATATACTGTATCGTCATATCAAAATCATATCTCACGGGGAAAGATGAGAACTCATTTTACTATCGAAATCAATGCTGATATGATAAAGAAATAAGCTAATTGACTGAATTCTGTGAGTGCATGAAAGTCAGAGATAAAAAGAAAAATCTAAAACTTGTCCAAATTGTATTACTCTGTCGCATTTTATGCGATGCGATGTGGTAAAAATGCATTTAGTTGTAATTAAGTAATGATTTAAACTTGTAAGCTAAAGTAGAGCAGAAGAGAATCAAAGGGAGCGACGACGAGAGCAAGAAAAAAAAAGGTTGATGGCATTTTTTATTAATTAATTGTTTTTTATTTTTAATTCGACTCAATTTCATTTCATATTTAATATAATATCATGCATACAGTTTTATAATATGCTTATCGTCTTTGGCTTCCCGTTACAACATTGACTGTTGACATTTTACATATAATTTTTCATATAATATTACGTAAATGCATCAATATTATGGACACTGTGGAGATCAACTATAGATTGTCAATTGTAAACATAGGACAATGTAATAAATGCTACTTAAATGACGACTAACAATTAACAATATAATATTTACAACACAATATGGATAATGGCATGTAAACGCACCTGCGTCTGCGACACACACGATTATTGTACATAATACATCATCATATAACACTTTACTTTATAATTAGATACACAATACTTTCGACTAAAATCAAAGCAACAGCACTATTATCAAGTATTAATGGACTGAGCCATTAACTCTATCTATTTTGACTACATAGATTCAATATAAATATAATGGACTTGTAAATTGTAACGATCATCATTTTACATAAATAAAGAGTATGGCGTGCGGTTAATATTCGTGAGTAATAAAAATCCCATTAGTCATTGATACTGCTCGTTCCACTACATTATGTTACGTATCGTAAATCTAATACATGCATTTGCATTCTGCATAATAACGTAGGTATAAATAATAATAATAATATAATAACTATGCGTTATGGAAAATTAAAAAATGTTAGGGAACAAAATACCTGCATCTGTTTCGCAACAAAGCGAATGGATGAAATGATGTCACTTTTTTAAACAATAATTGAACTGTACGTTAAAAATTAGTATTAAATATTAAATTGCATTTCACGTAACGAGACACGGTTAGCTGCCATGTGTATTGTCTTGTCTCGTTATCGTGTACACTGCATTCATCAATTTGCAAGTGTGTATAGAGTATAGAGGTAATAGAGGTAAGTATGTAGTTAATATCGTCGTTTGCATTTTTTGTATTAATTATCACTTCACGTTTAATTTATTTTAACTTTTATATCTATTTTATATGCTTTTTCTATATCTTCAATATGTGGGCAACATCTTCACCAATCTTCAAATATTGTTCTTCTACGTATTTCTTACTGTTTTCATCACAGTCTTCCAAGAAGTACCTAAAAATGGCAAAAAGGAAATTATGAAAACTTGGCTTTTAAAGTAAAATGGTTCTATTGTGTTAATGCATTCAAAATAGTAATATTTTATGAACAGATTTAATTACCTGTAGTTGACCATCATTCCTAACGACTGACTTAATCCCTTGGGCGAAGTATCTGCTAGCCAATTTAATCGCCACATCACTGCCCCGTTCTTGAGGTGAAAGTGAGCTATGTTTCAGAAAATAATATCGTCATTAAAATACAGCATAAAAACTCTTAATCAAGTTTAAAATCATAGCTGAACTGAATATTGACTGTAGAAAGGTAAAAAATATCTAAATATTGAAATAATAAAATTGTAGCATTTTTGAATCTTTGTATTACCAACAGGATCGTACGCATAGCCGTTTCTTTTAGTTTGAGCCAGATACACAGCACATAATCTCATTAAAATCTTTTCATATTTCTGGAGGAGAGGTGCATCATTCAGGAATTGATTTGCTTCAAAACTTTTCAGAATCAAAGACTTGAGCTCAGCGTGATTGTCAAATTTCCAAATTTCCTTTAGGTCATTTTCTTCATCTGGAGTCAAAATGTTTTCTTCTATAATGAAAGAATACAGAAAAGCAATATTGATAAGCATTAAGCATTATAACCATTTGAGGTACCGCAGAATTTTTACAACTAATTTTGTAAACTTCATAGTCAATTATGAAAAATGAGAAAGAAATTGGAAAAATTGTAAGGACGGATAATTTTCGTAAAACAATTGAAACTTACGTTTGTTTATGTAGGCTATTAACCAATTTTTAAATCCAGGTATTGGGGATAACGTTGAATATCGTTTCATCCTAGGAAACTCAGTCTGAAGCTCCTTGACTACTCTTTTTATCAAAAAATTTCCCAATTCAATGCCCTGGAAAAAATGAAATCAAAGTACATTCATGAGCCATGTTGTTTTTATGCAAGGCAAGTCAAAATTCTAGGAAATGAAGACTTCTATTGGTATTAGCTATTAGCTTTACCATTTACATAAATACTATAAAAAAATGAAAGTTAGACGTTTGTAACTTTTAACTTACAAGCAATCCTTTTTGAGTTGAAGTGATTGAATAAAAAATTGCAGTGTCACATAAATTCGGGTCTTCTACATGCTCCGAGTCGGTGGCATTACCATCAACTGTAAAAAAGAATTAAAAAATTAAGAAAATATTAATTACAACATTTTATACATTGAATGTTTTATATCTGTTTTCCTATTTGGTTTAAAAAGAATACTAACTATATGTACTTGGTCCATCGAAAAACCCACGAATAGACTGCACAAAGACATGCCAGCATACTCATAAGGAAAAAGGCTTCAATACCTGACATCATTTTCGGTGGTTTGACTATCGACGTGATATTTGACACAATATTCTGAGTTAAGGCTGTATGAAGGACGACAATGGGTTCATCTGGCATGCTCCGGTGAGTGAAGACAAACTAGACAAATGTTAAACAATACAATACATTGAAAGTGGATAATCTTGCTCTTTTTACTTAAATAAATAAATATCGTTCATTTCAACTGAATTTCATCTACAATCTATATAATCACAGTTCACAGTAAAACTATGTGTGGCATTGAAACATGAAATAGAGTCAATACTTATCATATTATGCTTTTATATAATTATACTATTACTTGAAAGTTGTAAAATCAGATAAAAAATATGTTCTAAATTCTAAATAGGTACATACACAACGACGATAAGGGCCAACTCGTCTCTTCAAATCGATTAAATTTTTCATCGGATGGACAGCTTCATATTCTGAAATCTAGCCAATACACACAAACAAAGCAAAATTAAGGTTTCCTTTCGTAGTCAATTAATGAATAGTTCGAGCATTCTGCATTATAAATTCTTCCGAACAAAATCGTGACGATCCAAAAATTGCCAAAGCATTGTATTTTCCTCGCCTGTCTCATTGTTGTGCTTTCCATTTTCCACAAGAAATAGCTTTGCAAGCTTTGGTGATTGGCTTACTCATGACTCCTGAACATGCATAAATTTTTAATTAACTTGACACATAGTTAATATTTACCTACCTTTTGAAGCATATCGCTGGAGGATTGCCATGTAATTCGTTCCAATTGTAGAAAACCGATTGAAAACCATAGGGCGATTAACTCTCTCAAATTTTCATTCATTGCCGTTAGATACTCTGATTTTTGAAGCCTTGCTAGTTCCTTTTACACATTAAATTTCAAATAAAATGAACAATATTGCAACAATAGGAATTTTCGTATGTATTTTTATTTTTAGAGCTTGAAGTTGCATGTAAATGTGAATGCTTTTCATACACCGAGCCTATAACTTGATACATAATGCATGAAAAATGTTGAATTTAACTTACAATAATATCACTTCGTAAATCGACTAAAAACTTGACTCCGTTCTCCAGCTTTCCAACTTGAAGGAAAAGCCAATAGTATTCGGGAACTAGGACCGAGCGTAATTCTTCTTCTAGTTTTAAGCGATCATCTCCCTGCATGGATAAAATAAATCTCAATTTACCGTGCATACTTTGAACATTTTAAATTTTAATAATGTTATGAACTATGAACTATAATTTTCATAACATAAAATCAATAATATGAATTATGATGTACAAAGAAATTACTTTCTATGTACTATAAACTACAACAGTTAACCTTTAAATATGTTTAGTTCTTACACAGGTGTTTCATAATAATTTTATAATATACACTTACATGTTGAGAGGATAATAAGCTACTCGCGACGGTATTAACATACCCACGATCCACCCTATGGAATTCTAAAGCAAAATACCAAAAGTAAATCAAAGAAAAATGGCAGAACGTAATTTTAGATTATGTGTGTAAACATATAACATTTTTGACGTTAGTTTTAACGATTAAGGGAAGTCAAGGAGCTGTTACCGGCTAAATTTTCTAAAAATCGATATTTTTCTGCAGCATCAACTTCATTATATATTGTACACAATTCCTTGACTGATCTCTGCAATAAAAACAAAAAAGCAAAGGTTCAATTTTATATATAATCTAAATCCCAAAACCCTCATTTTATCAACAAGTAAGTCATTTGGATCATAATAAAATATGTATATTGTAAACAGGTAATATTTTATATTACAAACCTCAAGTGTGACCCCGGAAACATTGCGAGATCCTCTCTTCTTAAGTTCAATAACAGTCTTCAAGCTCTTGGGAAGGTCAACGGAGGCCTTATAATTCTTGTTTTCAGAGCCACCGTCATCGTCATCACAAATGACAGATAATCTCCTCCGGTTCAGTCGAAATTTGCCAAAGTCGGACATCAAACACCCAACATCGGAAGTATCCATAATGATGGATCTTCTTGCAAAGTTAATTGCAAATGAGGAGGCTGCCGAGTTCCCTAGAACACATCGTAGGAATAAAACCATGTTCCTTTCTTTATCTGCTCACTCGAGGACGGTTGAAAAAATGCCCGGGTTTCGGTGTTGAATGGAAGAGGAGGAAGGAGCAGCAAAATATTTGAATAGATATCAAAGATACTATACACTTTCTCACTTTGTCTTACGAACTTTTGTAAGATAGGAAAAAAGGACGAATTCTTCTAGTTACTTGTGTTAAATTCAATATTATTGTGATAATAATATTGTCTTCTTTTATCATAGTATAGTGATATAAACTGTAGGATATAAATCACAAGCTGTAAACACATTAAAACAGTTTAAATTGTAATTTCCTCAATAAAAGTTTTTATAGCTGAGATTCTAAAATTAAACTTTTGTCACAGTCTTCTATGCATTGACATTGGTGAAAAATTCATAGTAAAAGTTGTTGTACATTGTAAACTTCAACCTTTAGTAAATAAAATGCAAAAAAATAAATACAAAATTAAATGCAAAAGTCCTGCTCATTTAAGCTTCAGCTTTCTGGCTTAGTCTTAAATCTTCAATCTTGCGACAGAGTGGACAGGAACTTGTAATTCTAGTTTAAAAACGAGTTTTTGCCTTGCCAAAAGTCAAAGCTCGGCATAAGCACATTTTTTCATTCACCAACATTTGACATTGTTTATTGTTCATTGTTTAAACGACCACGTGAATCTTGAAAGCTGATGCCTGAAATGTGATATGTCTGTTGATTCAGCTGAAATGTGGTAATATGTTGCTAGTTTGATACTCACATAATATATTAAGACGTTAAGTATTATGAACTTTAGCAATGGGAAAATGTAATACGTAATGTCAAAGAGTAATTTATTATTATTTGAGCAGAGGATTTGATTGTGGAAATTCACAAGGAGACGAACAACAAAACAACAAAAGTTGACAACGGAGATACTGAGATATATTTTAGTTGCACTTTACTTAAATTCACACACAAGTTGACACGAACATTTTCTCCTCTCCTTTCGTTCGGAAAACGGATTTTTAGTAAGTAAAATGCTGATATAATTGTTGCTCATTAATTATAGTTATTATACTATTGTTATTAGGTAGAAGTCACAACCTTTTTTTAATGTCAATGTTAAAAAACTAAACAGCCACTATGGGAAAATCTGTCGTTGTCATTGGTGGAGGAATTTCCGGTTTGACAGCGGCTGCAGTTTTATCACGTTCAGATTTCCAGGTGACTTTGCTGGAAGCAGCTGACCGAGTCGGAGGGAGAGTTCACACTATCACAGCCGGTATTTAATATTTAACTATAACCTAAATTCAGCAACCTATAACTACTTGAATCTTAAATCTTACATCTAAAAACAAAATTAACTAACCCGGCTTTCAAAGGTGCAAAATGTAATATTGTTGTCAATCCACGATAAGTATAATATTATGTAGTTTTAGTAAGTAAGGTTTAAGCCCACTAATAACTAATTAACATTGTGTATTTACACACTTTTTTTCATTCCCTATTAAAATTTAAAATAAACTCACTATTAGCCACACAAACCAAAAAAAACCAAAACCCAATACATACACAATACAAGTAGTATACATACATGCTACTTACTTACTTAAGTACTTGGAGCAGAAAAACTAGACAAGTATTAGATACCTAGACTCTAGACTTACATCGTACTATGAAATGCATGTACAGAGATTTTGAGA
>JAQIVE010005252.1:0-13169 GCA_034698285.1 Sminthurinus bimaculatus | reverse complement strand
CTAGAAGTTAAATATTTCAATAATTCCAATTTCCCTTATTGTAAAAACTATTGCATCGTATTCGGCATTAGTTAAACTATAGCTTTTACTAATTTCACTTGATTCCATTGATTAATTTTGGCTAACTAACTTCTAGAAATTAGTCAGCCACATTTTCTCATTATTAAGAGTTAAGTTTTTTTTGCACTACTCTCTCATTGAAGCTATTTATTATTAAGCTGTAATTTTAGTGAAGCATAAAGTTTAGTGTGCGTTATGACTAAAATATCTGGGTTTTTCTGTTTTTTTTTTCTCTCTGTAGATGAGTTGGTATTCGTACTACATTCAAAATCAAGTCAATCTTCGCAGGGCTAATATTCAACAGTTGAATTTGAACAGGCCACAGTTTTTCGAACCTGTCCAGGAATTGCTGGCTGAAATCCGCGAGAAATTAGATGCTCTTTCAAACTCCGCTTTCCAAATTCAAACATTGTACAATTCACTCAGTAATATCCTTTTTTTTCAAACGTACGATGATTTTGTGAATTTTGACCAAAATTTTGGAAATTTTTATCAATATTTTAATGCCATTCTGACCTATATTGATTCAAAGATAAATTTTTTTGTTTGAGAGACTCTCATTAAATTTGTTCAACCAAGAATTAGGGGAGCTTTTTCCATTTTTCAACTTTCAGCCAAATCAGGAAAATAATAACAACGTCAACGCTGAAAATAATAATAATAATAATCCTAATGATAATGATAATGTACAAGAGAATGGCTCTGTAGTTAGCGGTCAATCTGATCAGTTTTCTTGTGTTTCTGCTCCAGTCATTCCTAATCCTCCGAACAGTCCAGCTTTGAGATTTTCTCCTATTTCCTCAGTCTCCTCTCATTCAAATAACAGCCCGAGTCCTCCGTTGCCACCAACAATCGGCTATCCTCGTTATAACCCTCCCACTCCTCCTACAAGTCATAACGTTTCCAACCTCTATTTTCGTCGTCACGAAACAATTGAGCTAATTGACCTTGTGTCAGATAATGAGGATTAAATTTGAGTTTCTTCTGTGTATATGAGGTAAAAATTGGAGTTGCAAAAATAATAATGTTCTAGTGTTTCTCATTGTAAAATATTTTCTGTGTTCAATTTCGAATACCCACATTATTTGCGTTTTTTTGCACTTCCATAACTGCATACTTAGCTTTAAGTTTGGCAATTTTTTTCAAATATTCTCTTTGCACTTTAATATTAATTTTTGCAAATAAACTGCATTCTGCTGTATACTTTAGCGTACATAATACATAAATAATTTTTGCATTGGACATAGAAAAAGGAACTCCATTCTTTATTTTGCATTCCTTTTCATTTCTTTTCTCTTTTTGCTCTACACTCTACACATAAAGATATGCGTGTACGTTTTTCTTGTTTGTAATTAAACAGTGTCAATTTTTGCTTAATAACTATGATTTTTGTTTCGTTTTTTTTCTGTAGATGAATTTTTTCACGCAGTATGAAATATTCCAACAAATAGAAATCAGACTACAAACCTCTCCAGTTCAAGTCATTGTTCAAGAACTGTTGACTTTTCGTACAAATACATTATATGAAATACAAAAATATTTAAATTCCGCATTTTTATTGATTCTTCAAAATCGTAAAGTACCTTCACATTTAATGGAAGAAAAATTAAATTTGGAAAATCAACTGTCAATTATTGATTTAAAATTATCCATGATCTATAATATTTTTAATCGTCAATTCTAAAATAAAAACTGCAAGAAAATCGTACCGCAAAAATTCACTTTGATCTCGTTTGTTCTCTATTTTGCATATAATTTTACAACTGTAAGTCAAAAGCACGAAATTATTTGCAGTTAACTTTAAAATTCTTTTGCATCCTACTAATTTGCATTCATCTTTGGCACACACAGGCAGGCTACTTGAGACATAACACAGTTTTTCTTTCAACCGCATTTCAACTAAGCCTAGGTAGTCGAATGGTCACGGTCTTAAATTTCAGGCTTTAGTTGTCGGTTCGAATCCTGTGCATTGCATAAAATTTTGTTTCATTTTTTGCACATTTTTGAATTCTATTTTTTCGTTTTTGTTACTATTTTTCTACTTTTCTACTAGTTTTTCAAATCTTGACATAAAAAGACTCATTTTTTTTGACATAATCATATACATAAATAGTTTTAAGTTATAGTTTAAGTTTTTATTGGTGGTGCTACGACAAGGTCTTTGGTTTTATTTTTATAAAATATCTGTCCTCTTACTCTTTAAAAATTTTCTTTTTCGAAGGTACTCCGAGTTTAAAACTCCTTATCCTACATTATAATCGTCCTTATTATCCTACCCAATCCCTTATATTACGCCTTGACTTTCAAACGCATTTGAAAATCATACTGAAATCGAAACGGGAAGCACTCGATTTTGACGCATTTATTCGCACACATACTGTCTTTCTTAAAATTGACCACATGAAACGGCAAGCAACACAACGTTGGCTATTACAGCAACAAGAATTCCAGCAACAGCAACAAGAAGCGAGAGAACAAGCTCGTATAGGTAGGCAACAAAGAGCAGAAGCAAGAGCAGCTCAAAATCAAGAAAAGAGTTTACCTCAACTACCAAATAATAACCAACCGCCAGTTGCACCTGTGAGAAGAAGTGCAAATAGACAAGTTGATCAAGACTGGCGAGCACAACAAGAAGAAATTCAACAGCAACAGCAAGAAGCGAGAGATCAAGAATCAGTAAATAGACAACTGAGAGCTGAATCAAGGGAAAATCAGCGAACTGCACACAATTCACCCGAACAAAACCACAACAGCAATAGAAACTCTCCGGTTAATCAACCTATTGACGAGATGGAGAATCAAGAAAATCGAGAACAATTAAACAACAATGTTGTCATTGACCATCCACTTTCACCCTTACGATCTCCGAATCCTTTTGAGAATCCATTAGATTTAATTTTAAATCTAAGAAGAGAACAGGAATACAGAGAAAGGCGAAACGCAGTTCTTCCTTCTCCTCCTAACAGTCCAGTTCATTCTCTTAGCAATAACAGTCAACACACTGTACGATCTTCTCGTCACAGTGAACATTCCATATCAATTCATAGTGAAGCACATTCGAATCATCAAGATGAGCTATCCATTGGTCGAAACAGGGAAAGGCAATCATCTCACTATAGTGAACGATCAATGTCTCGTCATAGCGAAAGGTCACAGCCTCATAATAATGAAAGATCTCCATCTCAACGTAGCCAAAGATCAAGGGATCAAAATAGCGAACGATCGTTTTCACATTTTAGTCAAAGTTCAAGAGGTCAGGAAAATAGATTGCCATCTCATCATGATGAAACCATTAATGCACATTCTCAATATAGTGAAACAAGTAGCGAACGTTCACACAGAACTGAAAGAAACAGAAACGCACCTCATCATAGTCAAACAATGTCATTTTGTGACACTTCAGATGACGAAGAAAATCACGACCAAAGGTCACGACGCTCAAGACAATCCCAACGATCAAAGCAACAGCGACAACAACTACGACCCTCTGGTTATCGACCAACTTATAGAGAGGAACTCAGCCGGTTAGAAGAGGAAAATAAAAATATTCACAGACAAGCTGAAATAATAGCGAGAGAATATGAGAAAGAAAGACTTTCTATAGCCAAAGAAAGAGAACGTCTCAATGAATTGCAGAGAAAAATTCTACTAGCAAATAAAATAATTCCTGCTTCTACCTCCATGCCAGAAAGAGATCATCACAATTCCTATGAGTTTCAAAGACCGTCAACTCAACAGCAATTTCCAAGAGAAAGTCGAAATCAAAACCCTCAAAGACGGCTTGTTGATTACACAGATGACGAGAATGATCGAACACCTTCACGTTCACCTCATCGGGCAAATTCTCCTCCACATACTTCAGGTAGTTTCCTACGTTCTGTTCGTTCACCTCATCGCAATAATCGAAATTCACAAAGAAATTCGCCTTCACATCAAACTGCCCATTCTCCTCGCACTTTTATTCGTTCTCCACGGCGCGATGTTCATTCACCGCCGCCAACAGTTTGTTCCCCACCAAGAACTGTTCACTCTCCACCACAAATCAGTCGTTCTCCGCCAAGAAATTACTCACCACCGAGAATTACCCGTTTACCCCCGAGAAGAATTTACTCACCGCCGAGAATAGTTCGCTCTCCACCGTGTACAACTAAACCACCACGGAATTCAGTTCATGTGTCCAAGCCAACAGCTAATGTTACACATCGTGTTGATCATTCACAACAGCAAATGCCTCGCCCTTATCATACATCTCGTACTCCATACAAAACACAGCGGTCTCCACATTGTACTTTTCGTTCACCTGGCCAAACTGCCCGCTCAACTCATCATCCAACTCGTTCTTCTTACCATGCTCCAGGTGTGAGTCATTCCAGCAGAGCCTACTTTCATCCTCAACCACGGCGATCTTCACGTTCCAGCTCTATCAGTCAAGCCGGGACAATGTCAAAATCTGAAGAATTGGCTGAATTGAAATTAAAACATTTGAGAGATAAAATGAAAGATAGAATATACAATGAAATCGAACCGTATGATGGTCTCAGTCCTGGTCACTTGTGGCTGCACAGAGTAGAAGTGGAAAGACACGTTTCTCATCCTCCGATTGGTTATGATGTTATACTCAAACATATGCATCGATTCATGGGAACTTATGACAATGTCCGAATGTGGTTCGCCCCGATTAAATTAGCTCTTCATCCACAATTAGACAATGCAGCTCGCTCACTAAATCCAGAAGCAGAATACAAACGAATTTGGAGTTGGTTTTCTGACCTACTGAGAGAAAGGTTCAGCTCTGAAAATTTGAAGGACGCAATGAGAAGCCGACTTTCTACAATAAAGTTGGAAAACTTTCCAACTGCGACTGAATTTTTAGATAGCATCAGTAGAGTTGTACTTGAGCATGACAGTTCAGCGAATGGTTCAAAAATATGTCGACTTGCAGTCGAAAGACTACCACCGCATATAGTGACTCATTTTGCCAGCTCAATACCATCAGATCCTGACATGCTAGCGAGAAATATCAACAATTTCATAAAAACTTTGCAAAAGACTGGACAAAGTTTTATGTTGAGACCTTCCACGCAATCTCAACTCCAACCGTATCAAGCACCGCAAAATGTTCTTTCGATTCAAAGTATGAAAGCGCCACCAGTTTCAAATAATTTAAGTGGACAGGCAGTTGCTACAACGACATTGCCTTTGCAACCATCTGCATATCCATCAGAAATTAAAGGACCTGCTCCTAACCCGTTTTTCACTGGACAAAATCATCCTCTCTTCGCACCAGCTGTACACGTTTCACATCCACAGGTTAGCACTCAAGTCTCGAGCACGGTTTCTGCAGCCTCAGCTGAAATTCCAACTCAGAGTCCGCAACTAGTAGGACAAAAAGCAGTTCAAGACCAGGTGTTTTCACTCCTTAAGGACGTGACCTGTGAAAGTTGCAATCGCAAAGGTCATTTGACTTCCCATTGTAAAAAGGGCGTTCATAATTTCTATCGAACAAAGTACACATTGACAAAGAAAGAAACGGACGGAGAAGAAGCATCTCATGAAAAAGGGGAGACGCAAAATGGTAATTCATACAACAATAGAAATTGGACAAGGCCAGGAGAAAAGAAGGAATACTCGAATAATTTTCAGCAGACAAATTCAAGTCAACCTGGGAATTCTCAACCTTACACCACTTTTCCTAGCAAGTTTCCGGGATTTGCTCAGAAGGCTACAAACAATTCTCAGCAAGCAAATGTTGTTTCAACAGCACTGCAACAACAAAGTGAATTTTGCCCACTTCCTCCGTACACTGGATCAATTTCGAATGAAGTTGAAGGTCAAAATTCGGAAAACTTCAAGTGTTGATATGTAGGGGCCCATATCAACAACTTAACGAGCCTCACACTTCATCATCATCTTTTTCTTCTCAACAACACAATCTTTGCACAATCACACCAGTAGTCTCAGCTCCTTCTCCAAAATCTTTTGATCTGACGTTGCCTGTTAGTATTAAAAATGTCACTACTATTCTGGCTATTGTTGACACAGGCAGTCATTGTAGTTTAATTAGAAAAGATATTGCACTTCAAATTCAATCAGCCTTAGGAAAATCTCTCATCCAAAACTGTCAGCCTATTCCATTAACTTTAGCCGATAATTCAGTCACTCAGCCTCTCTCTCAATTTATAACTTTAACTCTGGAAATTCAAGGCAGAAATTATACATATCAGTTTTTACTTTTTGAAGGCTGTTCAAATTCAATTTTATTAGGCATGAATTTTTTAAGTCACTTTAATGCTTCCATAAATTGTGCTACAAAAGAAATTACATTTAATCCAAAATTGCCTGAAAAATTACAAAAATGTGAGCCCACGATTTTGACAGAAAATAATGTCCCAGTGATTTCCTCATCTTCCTCCTCCACTGAAAATTATTCCACAGATTCTACATCCTCAGTATCACCTCTCTGCAATTTAGATGCAGTGGGGAAAATAATCGATCCTTCATCTTCTTCTTCCTCCAGCACAGAGACAAAAAGAAAAAGGAAGAAGAAAAAGCGAAATTATCCTTCTGATATCTTCAGAGACGGTACAGACCTTACACCTCAAGAACTTTCACCTGAACATTCACCATCGAAAAATTCTAAGCCAACTGTTCGCCGAGCAGCAGTCATTGGAACAACTCGTCCATTTGAACTTCCACCGTTTTCAGCTCGTCGAGTCACTCTTACTTCAAATACCATGATAAATGAAGATGTTGTTTTAACTGCCGACGCCAGCAAAGAAGAAAAATACGGATATCGCCTTGGTAACACTGTTGTTCGCTTCAAAAATGGTCGTGCAACAACTTACCTTGCAAATTTCACCCCTGATACGATTCTGCTTCCACAACTTCGCCACATAGCTCGAGGAGAAAATTACCAAGAAGTCAAGCCACAAACGCCAGACTTTGAAAAGCAAACTTTCACCGACGAACAATGGAGTAAATTCAATTTCCATGAAAGTTTGAGTGCCGAACAAGTTCAACAGCTTAAAGACTTGATAATCAAATACAAAATTTGGGCTTTTGACGCAAGTGACCTTACCGCAATTCCAGGTTACAAAATCCACATCGATACTCAAGGTTTGCCACCCGTAAATCGCCGTCAATATCGCCTAGCAACGAAAGAAAGAGAATTACTTGAGCAGCAAGTGAAAAGAGAGCTCGAACTTGGACTAATTCAATTCTCAAATTCACCTTACAACAATCCAGTGATTGCAGTCCCAAAACCTGATGGTTCGCTTCGCATGGTTCTTGACTTCCGATTTTTAAATCAACAAATAAAGAAAATTGACTTTCCTCTTCCTCGACTGGATGACCAACTGGATAATCTCAACAACTGTACTATCTTTACAAAACTGGATGCAATGGAATCTTTCAGACAGCTCGAACTCGACGACGAATCCAAGGAGAAAACTGCTTTCACCATCGGCTCAGCCAAGTATGAACATTGTCGCCTTCCTTTTGGATTATACACAAGTCCATTAGAATTTTGTTACATCATGCAAAGAATTCTTGGAGATTTACAGTACAAACTTCTCATCTGTTTTGTGGACGACGTTGTGGTCAAATCAAAAGATTGGGAAGAACAGTTAAGAAATCTCGAATTAACTTTCATCAAATTAGAGCTGTCAAACATCAAGTTAAAAGTGGCCAAATGTTTATTCGGAGCCCCCGAATTAATATTTTTAGGCCACAGGATTTCAAAAGACGGTATTCAAGTTGACCCAGAGAAAGTTGCAGCAGTAAAAACTCTAAAATCTCCAACGACAGTAAAACAAGTCAGAAGTTACATCGGTTTATGCAGTTTCTTCAGGCGGTTCATCCACAACTTTGCCAAAATTGCTCAGCCACTGACGAGTTTACTCCAAAAAGACCAAAAATTTGAATGGACAGAAGCTCAAGAAAATGCCTTTCAAGAATTAAAGCAAAAACTATGTGAAGCTCCAACCTTAGCGTTCTACGATCCAGACGCTGAATTTGAAATCCATTCGGACGCATCAGCGTATGCGATTGGCGGCCTTCTCTTACAAAAGAAAAAGGGCGAGAAAAACTTTCACCCGTTAGCTTACACTTCCAGAACTTTGTCCAGGACAGAAAGAAATTATTCCACCACAGAAATCGAGGCCCTTTCAGTCATCTATTCACTGGAGAAATTTAGGTCGTACATTTTTCTTCGTCATGTCACTCTAGTTTCTGACCATCAAAGCCTTCAGTACCTGCTCAATCTCAAATCTCCTCACGGAAAACTTGCAAGGTGGGCCTTACAGATGCAAAACTACGACATAACTATTAAGTACAAGCCAGGAAAACATCATGCCGATGCTGATGGATTGTCCCGTCTTCCCTCTGACCTTGTCCAGGTGCCGCCAGTCAATAGAGTTCAGATCAGTTCATTCTACGTCGCACAAGTCAAATTTGCTCCCACTGACTGTCAAATTCCAGATGCCATTTCTCAATATTCTCCAGCACAGGTTTCATTTTGCTCTCCTGAAAAACGAGCAGAGTTTGCTGCTGAGCAAAGAAAAGATCCCAAAATTTCCAAAATAATATCGGAAGTTGAAAAATCAAAGGAACAGCACGCCGACACTTTGCATAAAATTCACAAGCAATGGGCTTTAATCAACGACGTCTTGTATCGTGCAAATCACAGGAACGCGGGTAATTTGTGGAAATTAGTTGTTCCTCCCAGCCTGTACAATGAAGTTTTAAAGTACACACACAATAAATTACCAGCAGGACATCACGGATATTTCAAGAGTCTAGCTCTGACATCTCAATCATTTTGGTGGTGGGGAATGTCCAGAACGATAGCTAAACATGTCCGATCCTGTCCAACATGTCAGTTTGCAAATCCTCAAAATTCTCCAGCTCACGGATCAATGAACGCCGTTGCGCCTTCTTCAGTTCCATTCGAAGTTATCCACTGTGATTTTATTGGACCTATGCCAACAACAAAACGACAAAATAAACATGCACTTGTCATGGTTGATTCTTGCACCAGATTCATGGCAGCTCATCCGTGTCGCAAAAATAACTCTAAAGCAGCCATCACCGGTTTGACCTTGTTCTTTCAAACTCACGGCTTTTGTAAAGAAATAAGATGTGACAATGGAAGTCATTTCACTAGCGGGGAATTCTATGACTTTTGCCGAGAATTTAACATCACAATCATTCATTCAGCACCATATTCACCCCAGTCCAATGCCATCGTCGAACGTCTCAACGGTCACGCCAAGTCAATTTTGAGAAAATTTGTAAATTCCAAACATACAAATTGGTGTGAACTTTTGCCTATGACAGTTCTCTCAGTCAATATTCAAAAACATGAGGTCACAGGTTATTCACCGTACTTTTTAGTTCATGGAAGGAATCCTATTCTTCCTAGTGATTTAGCCCTGCCCACACTTTCACCAGAAGCAACTCAAAGCCCTGAAACAGCCGCAGCTCAACAAGAACAACATGTTCAACGGGCAAACGATCGATTAATAAAAGACCAGGAAAAGAGACGTGCGAAATTTTCCCGAATCCACAGACCCGCAAATTACAAGCTAGGTGACTTGGTAGTTTGGAAACCTCCCGCAGCACTACAGTCCGGACCGAAGGACAAGTTCAAGTTAAAGTATGAAGGTCCCTTTGAAATCGTCAAGTTAGCTCAACATGGTGCATTCATTATTCAAAATCCAAAGGATAAATTTGATCTTCGTCACGTCAATCCACATCAAATCAAGCGATTCGTAGTCAGTGATGACAACAAAGAACAGTCCATTCAACATGTCCAGTTTCCGTACCATGATAATAAAGACGCAACTCAGCCCACAAATTTTCCCATGAAACCACAGCCCAAGGATAAAAAGATTTCTTCCTCGTCATCCGGAGATGAATCAAATACGGATGAACCAAAGGGAAGAAAGCGATACCTTCTACGCCCACGAAAATAACTTTCACTTTTAACACCACCAAATTGACGACATAAATATTCCTTTCTTCTTTCTCTCTTCTTTTCTCTTTCCTTATATCATTGTTTTCATTTTCTTCTTAATCTTATTGTTAGTATGTAATATAAAACTTGTTGTATATATTCATTTAAAAAAAAATCAATTCTTTGACATGCATTTAAACTAATTTAAAAATTAATTTGTAATTTTCTTTAACTCAAGCTTTTAAAGTGTGAGTCACACTTTCCCAACAAGGAGAGGCAACGATGGAGACTGAACCAATTTCAAAACTTGAGAAAATGTTTTTCAGAAGTCTCACATCTCCATTCCAGACTATGGAGCCTACCAGCCCTTTGAAAATTAACGTCGAAGGACGAACAATTAACGATATTGTTGAAATTCCAAAAGATGAACTTCCGTTATCTTTTTATATCTTAATTCATGCCAAAACTGAAAAAATCATAGAATATTTTAGGTCACTTTCTCCAAGTTACAAATATCTAGAGCCCAACGGACCATGGATTATGGCTCTTCTTAACTATTATCCAGGAGACGGACTTGGACACCAAATACAAGGACGAAAATTTCCCCTCATTCCTCTTATCAGTGGACACAACCCAAAACAAGCGATAGGATATTTAAATGAGAAACCAAAAACTGAACCATTTGTGGATCAAACTTTATCCACTGACACGATGACATTTTTTCCCAGAATGTTTCTACCTGGATCAACTCTAATTCAATTTGAAATCAACCAAGGAATCACCTGGGTAAAAGGTGGATTTCTACCTTCTACTCGTTCTTCCCTCGCAGTACAGAAAGACGTTTCATCCTCACCACAACAACCACCATGGACGCCATGGAATTCCAATCTTCCACTCTTCATTCATCCTACTGAAGATTTGACTGCAGCTTATTTTCAGAAAGATTTATAAGAGTAAGAATCAACTTTCACCCTCCTTTTATACATTAAAACTTCTATTCATTGTGCCATTTTCCATAATAATTTCTAAATTCAAAGTCGAGCCACGAATCGGATTTTGCAGTTGATGAGTCCAAAATCCCCGTAAATAATAACCACCACTTGGGTAACTAGTACCACATTTGGTCAAAGACATTCTCAGTCCAATTGAACGTAGAAAACTCAAGAAGGATTGCAGATTGTCTCTTCGAATCCGACTCTCAACACTTGTTAGGTCCCCAAAAATTCCGTGAGGTCTCGTAAACCTTTGAACACCTTCCTTTCCCTTTCCTTGCACATGAATTTGAGGTCAAATTCTTCCGACAAAGAGGGTTCTATTACGACAAAAATCGTCATAATCATAAATAATACGTTTTCTTGTAAATATTTCTTATTTATATCTAATAAAAACTAACGAAAATACAAAAACAATGCTAATATATGTAAATTTTAAATAAATAAAAGGTGTCTTCCACCAATCATGATGTGACACGATGAAAACGTTGTGTTAAGATTAAGTTTAAAGTTCAATTTAATGAAATTATGCAAAATCTATCCGAATTATCCGATTGTCAACCAATCACGAGTCAACACGTTTTAAAACGTTGAGTTTGCAATGTTCAGTTTTTATGTTTTATGTAAATGGGTAAAACCCCAATTAATCCTATAAAAAGAATAATTTGTCCCTTTGTATGTATATGCATGTGTCTTATGGTCAAGCGAACCGTGTTCGTTTGACAAATATAAAATGCAAATTTATAAGTGCGCATTCTTTCTCCTGTCAAAATCTATTTATAGAGCAACAATAACGTTCTCTTATGTATATGCATTGTACAAAGATAGAAATCAATAACGATTTCTTATCTTTACTTAAATTCAACAAAAACGTTGACATATTCTCGGAATTCCTCTCCGAGAGTATAAAAGGATCGGAGTAACCCGACCTAATTACCATTCGATTTCCAAATTTTTACCGTGCTACATTGTTCACGCCACTTTGATCCACGATACCCGTGATCTGTAAATTTAATTCCAATAACGGAATCAATAAAGTTTGACTGTACAATAACGTTCAAGTCACTTTGATCCACGATATCCGTGATCTGTATATTTAATTCCAATAACGGAAAATAAACATTAATTGTTCCAGCTGGCCAGCTAAATCTTTGTGTAAGTCTCTCTACATTTTATTTATTCGTCCCTTGCCTTTCATTTTCATTAACCACATTTAAGACTCATTTATATATTTTATAGTGAAGTACGTTTTAGCGTATTATAAGATGCGAATTTGACTTTAAATTTTTCTAAAATTTTTAACTGTATTTTACGTGCCAAAAGTATCCCCAACACACATACAAGTTACAACTAAAATTTTAAAAACGCGGACAAATATTTTAAAAAAAAATTGTGCTTCGTAATTTGTATCCAGTATCCATACATCCCGATCCAGTTGAAATCCCGATCCAGTTGAAATCCCGATCCAGTTGAAATCCCGGTTAAAAATCCCTTGTAAATCCAGCTCCAGGCTTGTTTCCAGCGATTTTCTGCTTTTGACCTTCCAGTCAACATCAACATCAAGGTGAATATAAAATTTCAATTATTTTTGTTTTCTCTCCTTTCTCATTTCCCTTTCAATTTTCCATGTTTACCTACATTTTAAACTCGGAATAGTACCATTTTCTTTTTTTCGTTTTGTTTCTTTTTCTCTCTTCACTCAGTTCGTACGCATTTTACATATATTTGCATAAATTAAATGCATAGGTATTTAGAGCTTTGAATATTTCTTTGAGTTTGTGTATAATTTTCACGATTCCATAAAATCCACCTTTAGAAATTAAATATTTACCATTTTCTAATTTCCCTTTTTCTAAAAACTATTGCATCTGATTCGGCATTAGTTAAACTATAGTCTACAATAATTTTACTTGATTTCATCGATTACTTTTAGCTAATTCTAATTTCCCTTGTTCTAAAAACTATTGCATCGTATTCGGCATTAGTTAAACTATAGCCTATACTAATTTCATTTGATTCCATCGATTAAATTGTGTCTAACTAACTTCTAGAAGTTAAATATTTCACTAATTCCAATTTACCTTATTCTAAAAACTATTGCATCTGATTCGGCATTAGTTAAACTATAGTCTACAATAATTTTACTTGATTTCATCGATTAC
>JAQIVE010005251.1:0-13173 GCA_034698285.1 Sminthurinus bimaculatus | reverse complement strand
TCATAATATAGTACTAAAAATACAATTATCATTTTCGAGTTCACCTCTTGCATACTGGGGTAAAAAATACTCATATAAGAAAACCACATGACGGGGTGATGACATGGATTCTGAACCTGAACCAGAGCAAGGAATGAGCATGTTCAAGGCAAAACTTACTTGTAGGAAAACTAGGTGGAAGAAATGGGAGAGGATGTGAGGTTTGAGAGTATCGGGTAGATATAAAATGAGTAAAACAGAAGGAAAAATATGCAGAGGAAAACGAGGCGAAGGGGACAGTCACTGGCAGGAAGTTAAGTGCCCAGCTGTCTACATGGAGTCGTCAACCGTCAACTGCCGTATTTTGTATTTTCTTCTTGTACATCATATGTACTACATAGATTCATTAGGACATGTCAAATGTCATGTCTTAAAACAATTATAATGTACACATTATGTGTAATATGTAGTTAGTAAAAGTAACGTACAAATTCAGCCATCGATTTCCATGTTTTGAATGTTTTTGACGTCTTCAATATAATAACAATAATACTAAATGAATTGCTATTGTGTTTTGAGAGAATGTTTTATTCTCAAATCTTACTCGCCACTTGCCGCATTATGGTACAAGGCAATGGATAATGGGGAGAGTGGGGGAAAGAAAGACACTGGTTGAAATTTTACTGCAACCGTGAAAAACAGTATATTCTAGTTAATACAGTTGTCATTTTACTCCGTAGGTTTGCCTCTAATGTCCTTGACGTACCTACTCTCTAAATACATTAATAATGCTGGTGTGTAATAATGTATTGAGAAGAGCTCCAATTAAACCTGTGCTCACATCTTTGATAAATTTCCTGCTTTACCATATAAAACGAAATAGCAAATCATAAGCCCCCTTTTCAGGTTTTTTGTAATATTTAGTCGGTTGCGTTGTAAAACTGAACTGATTTAATGCGAATTACCTCAAGATGATCATTAGGAAGTACATACATGTATCATGAATTTGAAAGTTAGGCCAAAATTTCATTGATGTGACCGTACTGGCTATACGCATTTTTTACTCTGAATTGTGTGTGCAGGACATATCATTATACATATATACAGCATGATGTGACATACAATGTTTAATACGCGAATCATCTTCTATTCGTCCATGTACCTACTATGAAATACTATAGTATTTATACTTAATAGAGGAAAAAAACGTGGTTATTAAGTTGCATGCACAACCCATAATTTTGAAACATAATACATACCTACATAGATATGTCGTTGTACACATTAAACAATTTTTTCAAGCTTTTTCTGTAGATAATTTCATTTTATATACAGTAGGGTTGTTGCTACTTCTTGTTTTGGGCTCATCTCTCATCTCTGATACATACATGTCATTAGTTGGATTATTTCGTATGTGTACCATAAACAATATGATGATCCCAAACTAATGTGAGAGAGTCGAAGCTCAAATGAAGAAAAAACTGAGTTTCAAAACATCAATTTCATATTTCATTGGTATTTTTCTTTACGTTATATTACCGTCACATTTAATAATAAAATTATTAGTGATTTACCAATGTGATGCGGCCTTTTCGTATGGTTTTGAATTTGATAATCATTGAACAATTTCGTTTTGCCCTTGTAATCATATTTCTCCCGTGAAGTCCATTTTTGAAGATCTGACTGACCGACTGAACAATGACCAGTGAGCTTATGTCTTCCTAAATAATACTCAATACTTTTCAAATACGTTTCAATCATTTTGTTTCTAGAAAAACATGGCAAAAACAGTTTGTATGATGTTTTTTTGCAGAAATTTTGTACGCACCGGTTGTTGTTGTTGCAAACTACATACATGAGACAAAAAATCTAACATTATTACCCCCTTTTCAATTTTTTCTCGTCGTTAGTGGTTTTATGCAGAAAATCGAGTTGCCGCCAATGTCTTCAGTGTTGAACACATGTTACATACGCACTTACAGTTAATAAAACAATTGAACATAGCATAGTGCCCCGTTGCAGCAAAAGTGCTGTATTTTTGTTATTATTCAATTAAAGTTGTTGGTTCTGACATATGTTGTACAGAATTCGATTGTGATTTCATGGGTATAAAGTTCTCCAAAAGATTCCGCCCCTGTGTCAGGTCACAGGGGTCAAAGCAAGGCAATGTCATTTTTTTATGTCAAACAATTGAGCGTAGCATTTGCCTTTCTATGAATTTCACTCTATGCTTCGCATAAGTTTATTGTTTTCAATGCAATATTCAGATTCTTTGTACTTTTTGCTATATGAAAGAGTCCAAGAACGTTGGATTTCGTCAACCCAGTCATGAGAAATCTTGATTTTACTCAAGGCCCTCAGTCTCAATCTAATGCATGTAGAATATAATCCACGCAAGGGACCAAGTGCCCTCAAGTAGGGCCCTGCTGACCTAGGATGTTGTCATCACAGTATATGAACCTTCGATATATGGGTCTACTCCACTGCCAATATGAACATTGAAATGCGAAGGACTCACGAGAAAAATGCTAGAGCAAAATTGACGTCAAATCGGCAACTCTGAATTTGCCTATTCTCCCCTTCACTACAGTGTTAGAGATGGAGGAAATGAATGACAGCGTCAAGCATCCATTTTGCTCTAGCATTTTTCTCGTGAGTCCTTCGCATTTTGTTCATATTGGCAGTGGAGTAGACCCATATATCGAAGGTTCATATACTGTGATGACAGCATCCTAGGTCAGCAGGGTCCTACTTGAGGGCACTTTGTCCCTTGCGTGGATGCTATTTCACATGTATTAGATTGGGACAGAGGGCCTTGAGTAAAATCAAGATTTCTCATGACTGGGTTGACCGAATTCAACGTTCTTGGACTCTAATATTCAGCAAAAAGTACAACAAATCCGAATATAGCATTGAAAAAATATAATTATGCAAAGCATAGAGCAAAATTCATAGAAATGTAAATGCTACGGTCAATTGTTTGAGATAAAAAAATGACTTTGCTTTGCTTTGACCCTTGTGACCTGACACAGGGCCGGAAACTCTTCATGAACTTTGTACCCATGATATCACAATTAAATTCTGTACAACATATATCGGAACCAGAAACTTTAATTAAATATTAACAAAAAGGCAGCACTTTTGATACGACGGGGCACTATGCTACGGTCAATTGTTTTATTAACTGTATACAAGTTTGCTTTTACTTTACTTGCTTACACAAGTGAAAGAGCTCATCATTTTCATTGTCATATTATTATAAGCAGCAATAATTAAAAACCGTGGCAAGAATACACGTACACTTGTCCTATAGAAATAGGAAATACATAGATGTAAAACGTAAAAACCATGGTCGAAAAGCGACCAATGTCTGACACAACAATCCGTCTAGTGTTTCCTTAAAACAGGTACCTGAAAGCATTTATACCCTACAAGTCCCGGAAAGGCCTGAAAAATCCCTTATGAAATTCTCGACCGGTCGACCGAGAACTCTGTGTAATGACGGAACGGTCAAAGGACAAAGTGAGACTACTTTGACCGAAAAAATCCGGTGTGTAGTTATAGGCAAACAGTGGGTTAATTTGTAGCCGTATGAAACTACAGCTGAAATTTTATTCCAAATTACATTCATGCGATTTCAGATCCTTAATCTTTATCACCTAAAGCAGTAGTTCGATTTTCGACTATGGATTCAACATATACATACATATGTAGAAAAACATGAGTCACAAAAGTGCATGTTGATGAGCTTCTTATAATTCTTCACTCTTCACATACCTAGAAATGTCTAGATTAGACTATGATGATGATGATGACGATTGCATGCAATTTTTTGCTTTTTACTTACTTGCTACATATAATGCCTCTTTGCACATAATTACGCAGTCCTTTATCGAACATTATAATATGAATAATACCTATATAATATATTATATATTACTTAAGTACGTACATAATGCATAATAGTTTGCGATTGTGTGAGTTGTTCGATTCAGTAAAAGTTAGGCTCTGTCGCATCAAGAAAAAAAAAAAATAATAAAATATTATTGTTGTTGTTAAGTTCTAGTTACTCTTTTCTATTTACACTTATGAAATGCACCTTTATAATGATAATATATTACCTTTTTATACCTATGTTAAGTATGTATTTAGATACTGCAAAGTCAATTCACAATAATACTTATACCGACTCAGTACTCACTACTCACTACTCACACTCACTCAGTATATTTCCTTGTACGCTTATTACTTACTTACTTACGTGTATGATAATATAGTATTATTATTATTATTTTGAGAGAGAGAGATGAATACGAAGTACGAAGCACAATAGTAGAACATACAACAGTCCGGAAATTTTTCACAGTCGAAATAAGCAAAGGTTACAGAGAAGATTGCTCTCACTCAAAGCCCATTCCTAAGTACACATTTAACAAGTTTCAAAGTGCATAATATTAGTTAATACAACTGTTTATCTTGTGAAGTTTTAAATCAATCAATATCAATAATTTTGAGAAACATTATCTCTGTTTGTGCAAAATCGTCGTTTTTTATTTTGTTTTACTGTGACCTGTGACGGGAATTTTTCCAAACAAAATGTTGCGGTTTGCATTTGGCTTAGCTTTCCTCTTGGCCATCGTCAATTCTTCTCCATTAGGTGAGTTTTCTTAAGTTAACTTTAAATTTTCAAGTACGGTAATACTTACATTTTAGATTTATGATATCAAATATCAAAGCTCATTTCGCTTTCTAATAATATATAAACTGTCAATTATTAATTATGTTTTCACCATTGATGGTCAGCTGTATATTGTATATAGATTATAGATAGTAAAAAGTACCAAGTACTAATGATATTAAATATAATGTAACGTTCTTCTCTGATTGTGCATTGTAGGTATACTATAAAATCCTGGCAAACAAGTGCATAATTGTAGGACGTTAAAGACTAAAGACCATTTTCATCTTAATATCTGTTGTTTCTTATTGTTCGTAAAAATATCACCAAAAGGCCCCGAACTCCGAATATCTCCAAATTATTCATTTTACTTATGAGAAAATCTGAGCTGTAATATCCTTGATTATTGATCATGATGCATCGTATATACTCACCTAAATAGTCTCATAATGAAAAGTAAATGAATGATTACAATTACCTTTGAATTGTATTGTAATTGTGAGTTTATGTCCCCTAAGAAAAATAATATCCAATAAACTTCAATCAAGTCGAGGACACGCTCATTTCCAGAAAGATTAAAAATACTCTAATCTATATACAAAAACATACTTAAGTAACTATACGCCGTTTTTATGCTATTTATATGCCTGAATTCCCCAAGTGTATTTTTAATTTGGGTTTTCATGCTGAGGTAGTATAATATGCCCTCCTTCCTTACTTAACTGTCTTTTATCGTTAAAATGTGAGCATACATGCTCTATACTATTTTTCGAAATTTATTAGTAGGTAGGTAAATACATTGTCAGTTGGAAATGTACAATTTATAACTATATACTTACTCCTCTTCAACCATTTTAGCTTTTAGTACCATTTTAGTCTTAATTAAAAGATTAAAGTCGTGTATTCAATGTGGAAAGTTTAAAGGAACGAAAGGATTGAGGTTTGAGGTATGTATTGTATAAGGTTAGTTCTCTCGTTACTCTTATGCTTAATGCACAGTTTATTGACAGATTTAACACACTTTATGTTGCTGGAGCAAATATGCTTCTCCCGGTGACTTTAGTAGTCACTTTGTGGATGCATTGTATAATAGTATAATATGTAACAAGTTTTTAAGTGGTATTTGATTTCGATTCATATCTATTGTATAGCCGTGGCCCCCTTTTCCAATATTTTATGAGTAAGGACTAGTTTTAGGTTTTAGCATAGGTTTTATAAACATCACATACATAAGTAAATACCCATTTTCTTACTTCTTCATGCTTGTATGCTGTTTTAGTGTTTTAGTGTGCCATGAAAACATTTCGGGCTTTTGATTGTTTTTGTTCCAGATATGTTTATTTTCAAAATGGTATAGTCGACAATTCACGCATATTGTCCGTATGCATAGTCATAAGTATTTATGATAATTTGGTGCTTATAAAAGTGTTTTGTGTAAAAAGTAAAAACATTAAATGGTTTGTTTATTTGTTTAGATGGTATATGTGTAAATCTAAACACACTTGTAGTATATATAGGATATATGATTGAATAAAGAAAATGAAGGGGAATTGAATATATGTAGGTGTCAAATATGTATAGTCTCAAGACTACCTATAATTATCCTAAATTGTCTAGTTTTTCAATGACCAAAACCTAAAACTTTGATTGTAGTACAAAACCATGCATGGTTTAAGCACATCTATCAGTGGTACATATATAATGCATACTAGACTTCATAATATAGCGATAGTTTTTATCAAACAAATGCACGCATTGTTATTCTTTTAGAATATTCTTATAGACAAAACGAATGAAATGAACAATAGGTGAATTAGGCGATCCCAGTGACAGAGTAAATTTCTGTAAGTTTAACTTAGAATGTAGAAAATGTAGATATTTTATACAGAGGTTTTACTTGCTGAGTGTGGAAAATGCTATATGAAAGACAAATAGAGGATGGGACAAGGTGCATGCGAAAATAATGTCACTGTACTAAGTATAGGTATATATTTAAGATTTAAGTACTTATATACATATTATGTATATGTATGAATTCCTTTTCTTCGGAAAGGGTAGCCTTAGTATTCAATAGGCATGTTTTAAAGTAGTCGCAACGTGCATACATTAAGGATAAAATATATTGTATTTTGTATTTACAAAAAACAATGTGGGTATACATATTTACATATATACTTACACAGACCCTCACAGTTCACACACGATTTTTCAACACCAAGTAAAGTACTTACCAACGACATCATACATTATTTGTAATTGAGTTTAAGTGATGTTTACTCGCCATACTTTAAAGGTGAATAGTAATGACAGTGAGGGGTGACGAAGAAAGCTAAAAAAACTAAGGACAAAGGCAAAGAAAAATGAATCAAGATGATGATGATATATGCTATAAATGTTGTTTGGCTCACACTACACAACTCGAACTCGAAACTTTAGAAACTAAATAATGTACATATGTATGTATGTTATGCGTACATAACTTGAATGCATCCAATGGAAAATTATTCACATGTATGTCGTCTATTATATAGATGGAACCATTATATTAATTGCCTTTATGACTCATTCCTATATAATATAATATGCATTTCATTACCTAGCTTCCTCCTCATCATAATCATGCATCATCAATAATATTGGCTTTGAACTGTGAATGTGACCAAGTCGTCTTGAAAAACAAAAATAATTTTCTGGGTATTTGGAGTTAGAATGTTATTTATTAGTGATTTTTACTTTTACCAATCATTCAAGTATGTAATTGAAAAATAGTTATACAGCAAAGACCAACGGATATAGATATGGAATATATAGAGAACTGGTTAGTCCTTTGATTAGTCAACGTGTATTAACTAAGAACTATTAGAAAGACGGGCGTACATCATGTACGTACATAGAGATTTCTATAGTTACGTACAATTTTTCTTCTGCAGAATAATATGAATCATCGTTATGTATTATGTATGTGCATACGATACATAATGCATGTACAATGTACATCTGCACACGTATAACAGATAACAGAAGATGATGTTAACTTTGTCCCAAGTTCATGACTTAGCCTCTGGCGAGGGAGTATGAGCAAAATATATGATATACGTAGTTACTAACAATTATGTACTTTATTGTGTACGTACATAATCTTTAATTTTACGAAGTTTAAAGATGTTGCTGTCCAAGTCCTTTTCAAACAACTCACCAAATGCAAGTCATCAGAGCAGATCAGAGCGTATATATGTATACACACTGATATTTATTATTATCATGAGTATCTTTGACATGTAAATTTTCCATGCATACGTGTATTAATTCAATTGGATTGTTATGCTGCAGGTTAACAGACGTTTACGTTGATAATAGTGTATATTATTATATACGTGCAATATGTATACACATTACACATACATGTTTGCATTTTGCATCCTTCATATCATTCTGCTCTGATAGTACATAACAATGGCAATGTACAGGCAAATATTCACTTAAATAAATACATTATAGTGTACGGTTGTTGAAAGATTGTTATTAGGATAGCGTATAAAACATTATGTACTTTATACTGTAATGTGTTTATGAACTTCTTTCTGATGAGGAAATATTATTTAAGTAAGTAAATAATATGTACTGAAGAACGGTTTATTTTCAAAGTGTATGTTAGAATCTTCGAGTAAAACTGAGCGAGCCGTTGCCGTTGCTATGTATTATGTATGTATACACAATAATTTTGTAATCAAATTTTGCCTTCTAGGGTTCATTGTACAACATGAATAAGGAGTAGTCTGCTTTTCTTGCTAGTATTTAATTATAACATTCATTCCGTTAAAAAACAAAGCATAAAATATAGTAAATACGAATACGAGTGCATTGTACTTCCTTTACTATCAATTCAAAAGAAAATGAAATATAATTATTTATAGCTTCTTTGTGAATCAGATGTGTATTTGTTTGTATACCATAATAATGTAACAATGCAAATTAAGTCTAAAGAATTTAATAGTAAAATATAGTAATGAGATCATAATACGTCTAGATAGACAATTTAATAATTTTTTCGTAGACTAGAGCTTAGAGTAAGCATATAATATACTTACTCTAAGGACTAGAGGGTGGAAAATAGAACGAGAGGAAGAAGTGTCTATTGTCTATTGTGTGCTTTGCGAATAAGCATCATTTAAGTTGCATTGCATGTAGTACGTGTAACGTGTAACCATTATTGTATTTTGTATTTACTCGTTTCTCTTTATTGTTGAGGCTAAACTAGTTTATGAATGACTAAATCTAGAAAAAAACTTGTCAACTACTGCGAGTCATGAAAACTATGCATCCACGTTATGAAAATATGAGATGAGAAATAAAATTTAACGTCGTTTATTGTCTTTTGTCTGATGTTTGCAGAGAGGAATGCCAACAAGGGATTTGTTGTCGATGTCACTGCTGTTGATTTTGGTGCAGAAGACTCGGGCGAAGCAATTCAAAAACCAAAGGTTACAGAGGATGAGATTGTCAAAGATGTTGAAATTATTCCAGTTAGAATAAATGATGGAGATGCTGCCTCTGATTCCGATTCCAGTATTGAAGATATTGACATCAAGCCTCAAACTGACTTCTTTGGATTCAGACTTCCTCAGCTCTTCATTTATAGGTATGTACCTACTATGTATATTATATGCGCACATCAATAGGTAATGCTAATTTTGACATGTAGAAAATATGTATTCACTTTTTATTTGTGATTAAAATAATAAAGTCTATAAAAATAACTTTCTCATCATGTAAAACAGACGCCCAGTGATTCGTGATCCATTTGCTGGCTCTCCATTTGGCTCATTCCCATTTTTCCAACAACAACCACACACTTTCACCCCAGCACAACCCAGTCAGTTCAATGTAATGAATCATATGGAAGCCATGATGAAACGCATGCAAGAACAAATGTCATCTTTGTTTGGAGCGTTGAGTCCAAATTACAACCGTCCCCCACTCTTCAATCGGCCAATTTTCAATATTGATTCCTCAGCTTCAGCTTCTGGTGAAAAAACTGGTGATAAGGACACTTCCGATATTCTCAATATTGATACATTGCCAGCCAACTACACAAACAGCACATCAGAAACCAAAATTGTGGATGGACAACTTGTCACTGTAAACAAAACCATCCACAAAATCTCATCAAATGATTCTTCTGGCTTCTTCCAAGTTCAAGTAAGTTGCTCTCTCATCATACAGACCATTTTTTTAAACTATACAATCGAAACGTTTATTTTCAAACATATTATTTATTTATATGCTACCAAGCAACGTAAATATGTAGATGCATGATTAGATTTTTTGATTAATACATTCAAATTGAATTCAAATAACAACAATCTTTCCTTATGATGTACAGGTAATCAAGATTAGACCTCAAACAGTCCCAACCACTCCACAAACTCCTACAACTGAAGTTACTGGGTTGTCAACTTCCGAATCGACCGTGAAGCAAGACGCTCCTCCTGCACCTACTGTCCCAGCTGCCGACAAAACATCAACAGCAACTGTGACTGAGGCGAAGAACGAAGCTACTACTACAAAAACAGTAGTTGTAACAACCGAGAAACCTGAAGATCCAGCTATGAATGAGATTGACGGAAATAAAAAAGAAGTAAGTGGAGTCGATCAGGGCTTACTGGATGTTGAACCAGAGAAAAAAGCCTAAGCGTTTCTTTTGTCACACGCATGCTGTTATGAAATCACATAGTGCAATTTTTAAAAAACACTACACAGAACCTATCCTGAAAAAAAATTTCTCCCCATCTCCTGTAAAAAGCCATAATGTATTCTAATATTGAATTTTTATATGAATTCATTGTCTATAACATGAACTTTCTTTTTGAAATCTAAAACAGCACGCAGTGTTATTAGATAATTTCTAATTTCTAACCTTCCCTTTTAGATACATCAGTTACTCAAAGTGGAATTTTTAATGAAAATAAACATGTAGGTAGACAATATATATCTGCATCGAATTTACTCTCCTGTATGAGAGCAGAGATTGCTGGTTTTTTTAGAATTAGCTTTTGCATTTACGATAATCTGACCTCAGCTACACAGCTAAATAGGTGCAATGGATTTAATAATTTTAACGAATAATTATTTCAACGAATACAACAGTAGTGATGAATATTATGGCCTTATACGTTTCTCGTAAATAAAATGCAAAAGAATAAAAACTTTCACAAAAGTATGTATACCTAATGTAATTCTTCAAATTGTTGTGTATACACTTTTTTTGGTTGTAAAACAATATTAAGTGAGTAGGGTAAAAGTAAAGAAAAAGAATAGTTGAATACATAATAAATACAACACGACGTTTAACATATTTAATCAGGTAAATAGCTGTATTCATGATACAAAATACAAAATATATATGATTTTATTCTTATTAACAATAACACTAATGTACTATTAATGGTCCTGAATTTCCTACTTCGTACCTTAATATTAATCGTTTGTGTAAGTAATTAGTAATTAGCTTAAAAGTATGCCATACTAATTTCTATTTCTAAGCTAGAGTTAAATATTTATAAATGCGATTAGTTGTAAACTTGTCGTAATGATGAGTTTTCTGTTTTCCTTTCATCAACAGCGTAGTCTAGATACTTGTAATAATATATTTAATTTTATTTAGTATTTTACGCCAGTTGGATATTTTACTGCGCGTAAAAAAACTTTAACATTAAAGTGTTAAACTTATTTAAATGCAATTTGTTTGTATTATTGTATGATAGTATTAGAAAATAATATTATTATGCACAATATACTGTATCTGCATTTAAAATTTTAAGTAGTGTATCGTCACAACTGTCATTATCATCACAATTGACTGACGCAGTTTTTCAATACAAAACATGATAAAAACGTTTGAAAACTGATTGAGTTTACTAAAAGTTCACTAAATTCTCACATTTAAATAATACATTTTATATTCAAATATGTGATTGATGCTTGTGAATAAATCATAAAGCTTTTATTTATTGTTATCTTGTTACAAATATGCACAACGTATGTATACTCTTACACGTTTCGTCATCTCTCTTTTATTGCTGCTTTCTTCCATGTGTGAAAATACTTATTTTATAAGCACAAAGTAGGTAATCACAATCACCATCCTTTCTTGCATTTTAATGAAGCTAAACTCAGCGGTAATGTAGTGTATAAAGCATTAGCAGATTGTCGTCATTTACATGAAAAAGTGTCATCCTAAAGGAACATTTAACTTACGATTTAAGATTTTTCTCTTTTTTTCCTTTTCTTTTTTAACTGATTGAAATATAGAAATCCGAGTTTTCTCCTGTTGTTGGGGCTGATCTGCGATTGAGAGGATTGTATGATGTAGAAGGCTCGGGTAAATCAAATTCTCCTCTTATTGACAATGAAAATGTGGAACAGCAAAAGCTAATTGAAGAGGAATTCCAAGTTATTCCCCTAGAAAGGTACGAGAGGAAGCAAGTGAGAAGCTTAGCTGATGATACTAGGTAAGATAATGAGACAAGAAACGAAAATCAATTCCGTTTAAAGTTAAAAGCTTGCATCAATCCCTTATGTTAAAATTGATATAAAGGAATTTCCATCAATTTAACATTTATCTGTATTCGTGCGTTTTTACATTCCCATTGTTTAGGATCAATAAAATATTGGAAGAAGACAACCGAAAAAGTCCATTGAAGATGATAAATCCAGACGTTGAAGTTTTTATTCTGTAACACTTTTGAAAATCTTGTGTAAAATCCTCACACTAAAGTGCATTATACTAATTATATCAACTATTTACGAATACAAACGATAAAACTTCGTTAGTCAACTATCCTGAACGGTATTCATTTTGATATTATTGCTTTTTTCTATTGTTACATGACGAAAGCATTATTTTCCATTCACCAAATTGTTCTATTTTTTACTTTGTTAGACTATAAATTGGTACATATAGTTTGTAAGCTGCGACAAGAACACGTATTATTTATGTATTTCATAGTCTCAACACGCCTCTCTATTGTTTTTGTTTTGTACAGATTATCGATTAAACGCTTGTGACGGATATAGACAGCTACAATATCAATATTAATATTTTTTCAAAAGCAATTTTGGTTTTGCTAGAATCTAGAAATACATACGAATAATTTATTTTGAAATAGAAAACATATTATGCTATTCGTTTTTATTGAAAAAGTTCGCAAAGGAAAATAATGGCGATAAAATGACCTGTTGTACCTGTGAAAGTCGATGAATACATCTATCATTTAATATGTAACGCAAAAAAATTAAAATAGAATTGTAAAACAGTTCAGACGTTTTTTATTACGCATTGATCTCTACGTAGAAAGTTTGATATTTACGGTTAAATTTAATGTGACATACTTTTACTTACACTAGAGTGCTTTATTTCTATCATTCATTAGCCATTATGCACTTTCTTCGCAAGTCTCGTGTCAAGTTTAATGCACATGACAATGTACGACTGTCAAAATTTTCAAATTAAAGGT
>JAQIVE010005250.1:0-13173 GCA_034698285.1 Sminthurinus bimaculatus | reverse complement strand
TCACCCAGCAAATCGTTGTTGGCTGATCCAGAGTTGCTCCTTCTTTGAAGTGGGAAATAAATCAGCATGCTTAGCCTACTGCCCTGTACATAATTCAGAAACACATCTCTATGTAATACTATGTATAAAATTGATATGGAACTAGACACTAGACACAGAAGAAAAATGTTCTTAAAATTTACTTGGTAGGGTAAGGAGACAATTGTAACACGGGGAGTTGAATTTCTCATTTGAACAAACTGAAGTTCCGCTTCCTGTGACATCATGTCGACCTCGACAGTTCGACCACGACCCAGTAAAAACGACTCTCGTTGGATGTTAGCAGCCAAAAAGGGATATTTCCACAGGCCTTTAAAGTACACCGAATTGACGATGATCCACGAAGTGTCCGCAGTCAAACTCCCCGGCTCAACGAGCCTTGTAATTTTCCCCCGGGTGTTTGCTTTAACCCACTGGTTAATTTTCTGGGCTGACATATCACTTTGTGAGAAATCAATTTTTTCCAGGTCACCACCAAGATGGCCGAGGTCATATGTAAACTCGGGGTGTACCACCTTTCCTACTGCTGTGTAGATTTTATTAGCTGTCAGCAACTCTACGTCTGAGAGGTTCTGGAAATTAAATTTAACGAGATATGTAATCGAAAACTAGCAGATACATAATACACCTTGACTTCAAATAAAAACAAGTTATCATCACATGTCGATGGTAGTAGGGAGCGAAGTCTTGTCTTACTGTCTGTCCATGCAGTACAGAAGTCGATAAAAATCAAATTCTTACGTTTTTGAATCTTTCTTTCCTAACTATTGAAAATTGTCAATTTTATGGATTTTGTCCGAAAATTGTCGATTTTATGGAATTTGGCCAAAAATTGTCAATTTTGTGGATTTTGACCGAAAATTGTCGATTTTATGGATTTTGACCGAAAATTGTCGATTTTAAGGATTTTGACCGAAAATTGTCGTTTTTTTTAATTTTGGCGGGAATATGTTTATTTTATGGATTTTGGCCGAAAATTGTCGATTTTATGCAATTCGACCGAAAATTGGTGGTCCCGACCCAAGCCGACCAAATTCGGGCATTGGGGGTGGTCCCGACCCAAACCGACCGAATTCGGGCATTGGGGGTGGTCCCGACCCAAACCGACCAAATTCGGGCATTGGGGGTGGTCCCGACCTAAACCGACCAAATTCGGGCATTGGGGGTGGTCCCGACAAATCCGGGCATAGGGGGTCCCGACCCCCAGTAAACAGCCTTTCAAGGCGCCAATTCGAATTTTTAAAATTTTTGAAATTTTTGAAATTTGAATTTTCGCGCCATCGATTTTTTTCAGTTTTTTCGGGATTTTTCGGGAACGGGTAATCCGATCATCACCAAAATCAATAGGCATGTGCATATTGACCGGACGCATCGATTGGTGTCCCTCGCAACCGAATCGGTAACCCCTAGCGACTGCTATCGTCGGACGTGACAGACAGACACGAATTCCGATTACAAGAGATGAGCTTCGCTCCCTAATAATTTAGATTGTTATTACTGTGATTATGTATTTCAAAGACTATCGAACTGTCAGGTTGGAAATAAAAAATGTGTTGATTTATGTATCGAAAAAAAGGTGAAATGCCTTTACGAGTCTCCTGATGAGACTCTCATCTATGATCTCGAGTATGTATGCAGAATTCACGAAGGGGGTTGATAAGGATGAGCCAAACGACTTATTTTCTGCGTTAGAGTTACATGCGTAGATATTATAATGTTATGTCATACTATGGTCTTAAATAATTTGTAAAACCAAAGCAATAAACAATAGTGCTAAACTGATAGAGCTGCACGTTGGAGCACCTTAGAGCTCAAACGAAAGAATAAAGAGGAAAACATTCGGAAAAATCTAACTAATAAACTCATACCTACAAGAATATTATTAAGGACGTGCTGAAGTAAGTTCACTGTACAGGTACGGAGACTAATACATGTTTATATTCGTACTGATGAGCTAGCCATGTCATCATTAGCCCCTTTTCATTGAGGCATTAATTAGTAAGCATTAATTTTATTATGTGATTATTATGTCAGCGTCAACAATAAACAGTGTGAGTCATTTATTTACGTGGTCGTTATACCTGTGTTTTGTTTTGTAATATACAAATTGGTCACGCACCATGCAGTACTATTTTCATAAACGTTTTGCTAAACGATAGCTCAAACATCGTTTTTATGTACAGGTTGCTGCAAATTACTTATTGTTGATTCCATGTTGCAGATTTTTGTCTACTACCTTGACACTCAATCGAAGCCATCATTAGGATAGATTAGTAATTAGTATACTAGTATGTACTTGGTTCAGGTTTTAGCTAATAAGTCCACAATACACGAGACTTAAATCTGACTTCATGTTAAAGCGTCAACTAAAGTTGGCCAATGAAAAATTTGGAAAAAAAAATTGTGCTCCGGAAGAATTCAACAACAATTCCGGAAAGCAATTTTGGACAACGTGACAAGTTGAAGGCACTTGAGTGTGACTTGAGTAGACCTTCCCCCACATTTTGGTAGCTTGCTCATGAAAATCCGCGCTCTACTTTCTGCGCTGTAATTTTTTAAACACAAAGATTTTTTTCCAAATTTTTTTCATTGGCCAACTTTAGTTGATCCTTAAGCTTTAATGCGCACGCATATTGCAAAGCAGCCGTTGAAAACTGCGGCACTTTGAGTCCCGTAACTGACGAAATTTGAATTTGATAAAAATTCAATAATAAGGAATTTAAATAAAAAAAAGGAATCATATAAAAATGCTCAAGGAAGTGGGTCTCGCTTCTTTAATCTTGAGTTTGTTTTGCTCTCAGACTATGACCAGCAACGGGAGCTTTTTTTAAATTTGAAGGCGATAGCCTTTTAATGAGACAGCATTAATGATTTCGAGTTTATATAAGTGGCTGGTTTTGCATTTTGTTACATTCAATTACATTTTCCAGTGAGCTCATACATTGACCTTGAAAAGGTTTTGTAAGTCAACAGTCATGCACATTTTGTGGTTTAAAGCCTTCTATTTTGATAAAAAGACACATGTTCAATTCTATAATATTTTACTGTGTGCAGATAAAACAAACGTGTTCGATTTTAAAATATTATGTTTACACTTTACACCGTTACTTTTTGTGCTCCCTATTGTTTTCTCTGCATCAGTTGCGGCTTTCTTTTGTTAGGTTTTGACTTGTGAATGAAATGTTAGATGATATTCGTCTCATTTTCAATAGTTAAATTATACCTGGGTTTGAAAACCTTTTACCGCAACCTGCTGCAGCTTTTTGAACTTTCATGTGGAAAATAAAATTTAGATGAAACTTGACAGTTGTTACTTTCTTTTTTATTACACATAATACATACACGCTGATCTGAACCTTTCAATCGAGTTATTCTAACCTTTCATCGACACATTGCTGAACTGACTGTACAGAAACAGTGACAAACTGCGCGTGGGAAACACATTCGAAGCTATAGTATAAATCCATAGTCACAGCTTCAAAAAACGGTTATATCAACCAAAATTCTTGTACCCTTAGTATGGGAAAGTTTTCACTGCCTCTGACTCTTCTCCTACTGGAAGTCTCGTCGTCGTTCCTATTTAGGAGTACCGAAGCGTATGGCTCCCGAGGAAATGCAACAATCCGAGGCGTAAATCTAGGCGGTTGGTTGGTCCTTGAAAAGGTTTTTACTCAAAGCTTTAAATTTTCCCAATGAGTAATTCGAAATAAAAAACTTTTGATTACGTTTTTAGAATATTATTGTTTTACTTTGAATTTTTAAAAGTGGATCAAACCATCGCTCTTTGCGGGACTTCCCGATTCTGTTGAGGATGAATACACATTTTGCAAACAATTGGGAAAAACTGAGGCAGCTAAACGACTGAAAGTCCATCGCGACAATTGGGTCACAGAAGCGGATTTCATCGAGTTGAAAAATGCAGGAATCAATCACATTCGAATTCCAATTGGCTACTGGGCATTTGAGGTAATTTAAATATCCCGAGAAAAAATCTTTAGATTTGGAACATAATAATATGCAATATGCTAACATTAACCGATTGATGAAAAAAAAATTAAATTTCTATACGAAAAGATTCCTGATGGAGAAACGTGGATCTGGGGCAGTTGGGACTACGTCATCAAGGCCATCAATTGGGCCAAAAAATATGGAATGTTGGTCATGATAGATTTTCATGGTGCTCCCGGCTCTCAGGTTTAAGCATGAAGCGGTTTCAATCATATAATAAATATTACGAACTAATCGTAAGAAACAATCAGTTCAATTTTCAGTTTTCTGTGCATTTTTTTCGCCAATACCCTTTTTGTTTTGTGTCACACACCATGTAGAGTGAAAGTGACAACACAGGGAGGGCAAAAACCGGGTCGAAATTCTACTATTCGGACGACAACATAAATATGGCAACTCGAATCATTGGCAAAATAGCTCAAATAGTCAAGGACCCCGAGTACAAAAACACCGTCTCAATCATCGAACTACTGAATGAGCCCATAATTTGGACTGACTACAATTACAGGTTGGACAGGCTCAGAAAATACTACAAACAAGCCTACGACGAGGTTCGCAAGTATAACAAAGATGTGACGGTGGCCATCCATGATGCCTTCATTGATCTCTCAAATTGGTATGACTTGGCAAATAGCAGCCAGTACAACAACGTGATGATAGACACTCATCTTTATCAAGTGTTCAGCTCTGAACTGACCAACTACACGTGCGAGCAACATGCTGCTTATCCATGCACAAAGAGAGACAAGCTCAAGGAAAGCAACAACAAAGTATTCACTGTTGTGGGTGAATGGAGTTTGGCCACTCCAAAGCCCTGTAAAAATCAACCCGACTTTGCCCGACAGCAAATCGGAGTGTATGAAAAATCGAGCAGTGGATGGATCTACTGGAACTTTAAGACGGAGGACAATGTTGAATGGTCCTTCATGGCCAGTGTCAAGGCCGGGTACATCAATTTGAAGAAAAGTAATGAGGCAAAATGTTGAGCGGGCGTTAATTTGGAATACAATATTATTGGACCCAACAACTACTCTTGTAAAAAACTCTCTGATATTATCTGAAATTTTTTTTTAATTACTACAATTTTTCCCAAGCAATCACAATTTTACACATAAAAGGCAATTATTAAGCAATGTAAAACAAATTTTCATCGTTGGTCGTGTGGAATAAATAATCTGCAAAATTTTTGAGTGTGATCATATTATATATTTGCGTAGCATTTTCGACAGAATCTCTTAATAATTTTGAGCTGGAATCTTTTAGAAAAGCCCAAAATGCACAAAAAACAAAAATATGTCTAGAATATATTATAGTAAAACAAACATCAAGGGCGTGTGGTATTTTTCTGAGTTTGCTTAGCAAGCTGACATCTTTAGCAAGAGAAAACATCCGGAAATTAGATATTAGCATTTCACGGATACTAATTTGACTAATTGAATTGTATTTTTGCACAAGTGTTTATAAAATGTTATTACGACTCTTATCGTGCATAGAGCAGGTCAATTTTCAGTAACATAATTTACCAGAACACCACCTATGATAAAAAATGTGGCGAAAATTTTTTCAGTTTTTCCTCCGTTTTTTTCGCATTTTTGGACTTTTCCCTTGTGAAAGCGCCACAATTTTAATCACAGAAAAAAGACAACGACAAAATAATCAAGAAATAGAAAGTACTATAAATGATAAGTTTCGTTTCAAATGGATTCACCCAATTTCCATCCTGTCCATACTGTTCATGTTCTATACGATGCTCGTTTTATTCGATTGGCTTCTTTCAAATGAAGGACTAGGCGTGGAGTTTTTAACTCACGAAGTCGAATTACCGTTCAAAGTATTTTACATCTCCATCTTGATCTACTCCTATATGCCTTTATTCATCATTTCTTGTGCGGTGCTAATTATTTTCCCCAAAACAACTATTAAATTAATCCGAATTCTCGTCATTCACTTTGAATTTCTTTCGAAAAAGGAGCGACGGGGAAGATATGTAAAATTAGAGTGCATCTCGTGTTTTATCAGCCTCTCTTCATTCATTGACGTTGCGCTACAAGGTTAGTTCCATGTGATTATTCTTTATACTTTTCTAAAAACATTATGTACAAAATATTTGATTTTTCTATGAAACTAATGCAACTAAATGAGCAATTGAAATAAGTATGTTCGAATTCCCCATCATAGCATATAAATGGCAGATCGCCTCAAACTTGGACTATTCGTTTTTAAAACTTCATGTCATTCCAGCAATCAGCTGGTTGAGAAAAGCCGTTTTTTTCCTCCAAGATGTAAGTAAATTGAGAAAAAAATAAAAAACTAATTAATTAACTAAATATTTAAGTATGATAATATTTACTTTAATACAATGGTTCGCCTTCAAGATTGTTTGTAATATTTTGAAGGGACACAATGCAGTGGCAATCAACTATGCCCTGTTTTTCGTAACAACGTTCGGCATCGCTTTAATTGAAATTCACGAGGAATTTTGCAACGACTTGATGAAGGAAGCGCCCTTGAAGCAAAATGAGGTGCTTTGGGACGACGGAGAAACTAAAGACCGTGTTGGCAACCGTCAGTCACTCACAATGACAAGCAGCCTTTTTTTCATGGCGAAAAAAAGTCCAATGGAAATCGTCCAACATTGTAATGGTGAAATTAACGATCCAAGAGTTTTTCCTATCGCAGTTACTTTACAAGTCCCCGTGGAAAATGATAATGATCCGCTGTTTGACAAGTTCAAGATGATCAGGCAGAGCTTCAAGATGTATTCCAATATTTCCGGAATGCTGGCCTTGGGCCTGTGTATACGGGGAGTGATGGGGATGATTCACAGTATTGGAACCTTTCTTATGGAAAAGTATTATGGGCACGATTTGGCTTATTTTCAAACTGTCAACAATATTGCTCTCGTATTTTTTGTGGCTCACTTGGGAAACTTTTTGGAAACCAAGGTAAAAGGAAGTTTTTGGAGTCCGGTGACGGGTGAATTAAAAAATCATTAATGTTTTCAACGGATAAAGACAGATATGGTGTAAGGGATTATGCGATTTGACCACTTTTGATTTGTTATTTTTTCAGTTTAGAAACAGTAGAGAAAGGTTGAAAATGGAATTTAGCCAAGTGCAACAACCAAAAGAAAATGTAATACCTATTTTTAAAGAATCTCTTACTGGATCTAGAGCTACATGCATGTAGTATTGTAGTGCTCAAAACTGTGATGATTGATTTCAGATTTCCAAAATGGTGCAACTCGTCGGAGACTTCAAATGGAAACTAAACGCGGCCAACATTTTCCCTGTTAATCATCAAGTTATTAGACTGGTACTTGAAATGATTTTGAAAATAAATAAATGCGTCTAAATCTAATTTATTATTAATTACTGCTATTCAAATTATTATTATTTTACTAATGTAATGTGAATAGCCTTTCCGTTTTCCTTTTATAGGCATTTGGAGCTATCTTGAGTTATTTTATATTCCTATTTCAACTGAAAATCTCAGAGAAGACGGACAGCAAGTTGGATTTAAGAAAATCTAACAGCAGTTACAGTTTGTGAATCGTGACCTTTGGAGTGACTAAAATAGGTATATGCTTCCTTTTTAGGAAATCAGAGAAATGAGCGTTTTAAAAAGCACTTTTCGCAACACATCTATATTCTAGATATTATTTTCAAGGGGCAAGTTGACGCGAGGTTTATCGTAAAACGAACCAAAATATTTTCTTTATTTTTCTGTCTTCGGGCAACGATTTTAAATATTGACGAAATCCCGTAAGTGCAATGCATAAAAGTACGATTGCAGCTCCACCTAGACTGCAAATGAATATTTGTCATTTTAAAAAATAAGGCACACTTCCCTTCATCAACTAAAATGTTCAAATTCACTTTTAAGAAAATAAGTATTGTATTGCCTTGCTCCATCCGGATAGACGTCAGATAGAAGCTGCCAAAGGAAGCTATAATGAAAAAATAATAATAAAAATGACAAAGTTTAGCCTCCTCTCACAATTCGAGGACGAAAAATTATGAAACCAAAAGTACATGGTTATTATTATCAGGATAGTAATGCCCTTCTTTCCTCTTGTTGCGATAAGAATCTAAACCCGGAGCTTTAAGCAAGACCTCACCTGAAGACAACTTCGGACGATTTGAGAATCGAAATGGGACCAGCCTCGGCATATTTGAGAGACAGGGTGCTGCAGGACAAACCCGTAAAAGTCATAATCGCGAGAGACGCAAACATGACATAATCTTGATCTTCCTTTGGTTTCTCTTTCAATGTTGCGAACTGATTCGTTGACCCAGCGATAATTAGGGCGAGCATCAACCCGAAGAAGCCGAAAGTTGCGTTTACGATGGAAAAATGTACATTTTTAAGCATGCGTAATGTTATTACGCTCCCAGCGGACATCAACATTGCAGCAACCGCTAGACAAATGCCTTTCTAAAATTTAGTTACAAATAAATTAGAAAATTTTTGCAATGTCATCATCATCAATGGCCTTTTGAGAGTTTGGAGTATCCTATGAAAACAAAAGTTGAGAAACAAATTATTACCACTTTATCTGCTTCCAATTTTGCTTGCTCCGTTTCCTTCGGCGTACTCGATCCCTGTCCGCCAGGCTTTTGGGAACTAGAGTAATTCTGAAAACTCTGAAAAGTTGAAACGGACGTTAGAATTTTATGCTTTTCTATCGAGCGAAACTTGAAGGATGAATTTTACCTGAAGCTGCTCCTTTTTTTAGTTAGTTAGCTTTCAAACATTTTATTACCATTTCTTCTATGCTCATGGTCACATGGTTAATTCCCTTTTGTGTACTCCGATGCTCTCCAACGAGGAATGCTGGCTTTGAAATTATTACTACTCCCAGAACTGTAAGAACAGCTAAACGAAAAAAATAAAATATCTAATTTTAAAAAATCAACCTTTTTGTTCAGTAATAATTTTTCCTTTCTATTTGACATGTAAAAACGATATTTTACCCAAAAAAGCATGGAAAAACCCGCACTTCTCCTTTAGAAATAAGTGAGCTCCAAAGGCAACAAAAACGGGGTTACTAAATATAATTACGGAGACATCGGCAGCCTCGAGAAAATCTAAAGCATAAACCTGACAGATGAGTGATGCACAACCGAAAGCAATTCGTACCTGTAGAAAATTAAAATTTCCAAGTTATTACTTTGAAGGCTTAAAAAATTACTGATATTATGATTATTATTATTACAACAAAAAGTTCAAATTGTGTAAACTATATGACTATGGACTAACCGTGAGTTTAATAGAAGAGCATCTCTGCCTCTTTGTTTTGGGAGGACAAATTTTAGCAATGATGTTCTTCTTCCTCTTAAACTGTACATAAAGAAGAAGAAGCGATGCAAAAGTAAACAGTCCGATGAATCTCATCATGACACAATGGACTGCATCATAGCCTCGTAAATGGATCAGTCGACGGACCAAATATGAAGCACAGGACAGTTGAAGGGAGCCCACTAAACTAAAAGCAAGTCCACGGGCTTTTTTAATGAACCTCAAGCACTTTTCACAGCCTTCGGGTGGCGGTCCAGTCTCTTCCCCTTTCTCATTTTCCTGATCCCCATCCGAGCCATCATTTTCGTCTTTGAGCTTCACCTGCACTGATTTAGAGTTTGGATCTTCGACAGGAAGGTCTCCACCTTGTTCTTGTGGCTTTTCTAAATTTTCGGGTTCTTTTTTCACATTCTCTTTGCTCCCAGCTAAATTTTTCCGCGTCTCTGTCTTCAACTGGCCTGATACTATAAATTCCTTGAGAACTTGAGCTGGTGTCAGACTCACTTTGCTAATCGACTCTTTTTCTTCCTGGAGCTTGGGCAACTTTACTTTTGTTTCAGTGGTCTGATTAATTTTTGATTCCGGTAGAGGGAGAGCAGAACCCGTGCCTCCATCCGAAGACGACAATTTCGCTGATGTTGGTTCCTCTTCTTCCGGAACATCGATTCGTACTTTGAGACTTGAGGCACTCCTTGTCCCTGTCTTCGTTCCGCCTGGTTTTCTTGGGATCATTTTCAACCTTCCAACTTCGCGGCTTGTGCAACATTAAAATTGAGCCCATTGTACGTCATCCTTATTTTTATAAGATGCTTCTCCCGTTAATGGTGAATGTTTCCTCCACAATTCAGGTGGCGCAATTTTCATTTGATGTCTTTTATCACATTTTGTATTAAAATTCTACACGCATAAGCTTTTTTTTCAAAACAAAGATGCACAAAAATACCGGTACTTGGTACTTGTACCAAAACAAATGAAAAACTACGACACGAGGATGTTTTCATCCCGTCATCTTCATGAATGATCAATGATCGCAATGCCAATGCATAGACCGATAGATGTAAACTGTAAACATGGTAAGTTTGCGAATTGCGAATTGTGAAGAAATGTGTAATGTATAACTAGGGGGACGTAAAGTGTTACGACAAAAATTGTGCATATAGAAAATTTGAAGACATTTTGATAGTTTCCGGTTTCCGGCACATACGGGAACCAGATTCATAAATGAATAGGGATAAGGCAAAAAAGGAAAACTCATAAATTTAACTTTTCATATTTTTTGAAACATGGCTTTTATTGCGCTTGTGTTAAAATAATCCAAATTCCGAGCAAAACAGATGCACAAGGTTTTTAGTTGTTTTTAGAAAAATTGAATCGCTTAAAGTTCTTGACGTAAAGTGTACAAAAATATTATGGCATAACGAAAGTGTAAAAGTACTTTTAAGCTAATCGTTTACTCTGGTTTGTAAGTAAAAAAATAAATTTGTCCAGAAGAGTAGCCAGCGGCTACGATTTCAGTATAACCATCTCCATCTAAATCGACGGCAGCAAACTTGCCTGTTATTAGAAAATAGAATTTAAAAAATTTCTTGTATTAATACTTTGATATCTTGCCAAACAATTTAAAGGTTTTTGTATTGCAGAAGATACAACTGAGCTTGAACTATTTTAAAAGTATCTTACCACTTGTGGTCTTTTCCGTGTCAACAAGGACATGTTTAGTGTAAGTCCAGTCTTGGGGGTCCTCACTGTTTGGCTCAAGAATATAGTGCTTGCCGTCGTCATCACCACTGACCAAAATATAGGGTTTCCTCTGTCTTCCGTTGACCAACTCTGTTTCATATGCCTTGCTGGGATAGAACGGTTTTGGGCTACCAGGGGTCATACTTTGTCCTCCGATGATTGTGTTGGCCTTGAATCCATCAGCAATGGTGTGTTTGACGAAAGTTCCATTCCGGAAGTCTTCGGGGATTTCCCAGACAAAAACATTTCCCAAAGTATGGTTGTAAGCAGTGGCGAGGAGATCAATCTTTCCATCTCTACAAGAAGCAAAAAGTATTATGTATTATAATATTTTGTATTCGGCCCACTAATTACTTTGGAGCTGGAAAACGAATTGCTTTGAAACAATCAATTAAGTTTTATTATGTTATCATAAAGCATAAAATTACCGGTTAAAGTCGTCAACATAGACGTCAAAGCTCTGTCCCAGTGTGATATCTAAAGGAAGTCTTCGCACTTGATTCCAGTTGGTCCAGCCAGTCGCAACTGGAGTGTAGTAGAGGGCCAGTTGCTCGTGCCAAAACTCGGCGGCCAAAACACAGTCGAACAGGGTTCCCCGTGACTCTAATTGAAAGTTGCGAAAGTGGACGTCTGGACCGCGGTTTCCGTTGACTTGTGAATCATGGAGCACATGTTGGTTCCAGCTGAAGCCGGCTGGAGTTTCGGATAACAACATGCCGGGATTTTCCAAGTAGACGAATTGAGTGCGAGTGTTTCCTGTCAAAGGCTGATGGAAGCGGGCTGTAAGAGCATCCAAATCACCGTCTCCATCCATGTCCTTCCAGATAACTATGTATTTGTAAAACATTTTTTGATTCAATTGTTATTCAACCGAATTTTTTATGTATACATACTTGCCATAAATCGGAAACAAATTATCAGTGAACTTTTAGGGAAAAAATTTATTACCTCGGTGGTAAGACCAATCTACTGTCTGAAATAAAAATCCAACATAATTATATTTTTGCTAAGCGACCATTTTTTCAAAAAAGCTGAAAATATGATAATTGAACTTGCTGTACTTACATCCTGTCCGGAAATATCGAATGGTCCAAGAGGAGGGTCAGCAACTGTGTCGTAAAGTTCAAGTCTACCCTTTGTCTTCCCTGGTACCAAAAATCCAGACGTCCAAACTATGCCTTGAGCTCCGGCAACTTCAACTATTGAACAAAAATACAATAATATTACGTCTCTCATCTGACGTATGGTTGTCCTATGAGTATTTTATTGCGCGTTGCAACTCCATTTTCACATTTAAAATTGCTATGTATAATTACTTACAGGGCATATAGTCGGGGTTGTTGGGCCAAACTCTAAAGAACACAAAAAATTATGATGCAATTAAATATTTTACTGTAAAACAAGGGGAACCTTACTGATAATTTAAAAACAAGCTTGAAACTCACGCAGTCTTCTCCATCTCCACAAATGAAATGTCACTGACATTGTTCAAGAACTTTCCGGGGGCTGAAAGTAAAATGTTGGTAATAAGAGAAAACAAGAAAAACGTTTGAATGGGGATTTTAAGAAGCTGCAAATAATTATAAAAACTGTATTGTTGAAGAGTTTTAACATACAGCGCAAGTAGTATTTAGGATCCTTTGCAAAGTTGATGGGGTTAAAGATGGAGATGTACAGAGTGTATCGATCCGAGGCATCGTTTGTCTTAAAGTCGTCAAAGATCTCAACAAAGGCGGCATATTTAAGAGGAACTTGGCCCAGAAATCTTGGAACTGCAGCCGATTGAGAATGGGCAAGCGCTGCCAGACAGCAGACAACTAGACACACAACAGCCTTCATTTTTGCAAGTCTTGAGTCCAAAATGAGAATGCTTCAATTTTATTGCAAGTCTTTGCTTTTTATGTTTTTCCACCGAGACTAACATTTTCTCTCTTCTCTTTTAAACATAATAAAATAGGCACACATGTATAATAAAAAAGGTCGAATCGAAAAGCATGTAAGTACATAACCCTAGTAGAACAGGAGTCTGGTTTTGGTTTGGCTTTAGTCTGGCAAGTATGGTTTGGCTCTGGCTTTGGAAGCCAA
>JAQIVE010005249.1:0-13173 GCA_034698285.1 Sminthurinus bimaculatus | reverse complement strand
GTTCCACGAATCTCTGTTCTGTGAATCCTTGATTTTTGAATCCCCCTCTCTAATTTGATTTCGGGGTAAATTAGGATGTATGTATATACATAATTATTTTATGTCGCGCCGTGGCAAGGATTCGCTTACTGGAACAGAGATTCGTGGAACACTGTGTAGGGATGTCTCAAAAGTGGCTCACCAAAAGGTTACTTTTGAGACAAAAAACATGTTTGTTTCAAGTGGAGGTCTTAGGGTGTAGAAACCATTTTGGATGGTTTCACCTCATCGCTACTGAATTAAAGTAAATTTAACATGTTAAGGTCACTTAACTGTACTTCAGTCGCGAAAAGATTAAAAACCCGTTTGAAATTGTTTTTCAGAGAATCTTGAGAAATGTTAATACACACGATTTTCGAGTTTTGGGACAGTTGTAAGCCAAAAATTTTAGTCAACCCCCACTTTTCTAAGACCTCCAAAACCTCAGGTAGAGAGAAAAAACCAACCTTAAAATTTTGACCATTTTAAAAAACCTTGAGCCAAAACGTCCTGAGTGTCTCTGAGAACAGTTTTCTACTAAACTCAACTGCCTTTTTCTTATGATGTGACTTTGATAGTTGTAGCCTTTTTCACCATGATTTTATGTAACAAAGCAAAAGTATTTTATGTTAAAACTATGCAGAAAGGCCACCAGTCCTAAATGACCTAATTGCTTTAAACATTCTAGTAAACGACAGAATTCCAGAAACGTTGATAAATGACCAATGACCAAATATGGACAATGGACAAATTACGGCTATAACTTTTCGCTTTAAATTTGTTCTTTGTTCCCTGTTGTTGAAACCCATTTTTTCCCAAAGTAAGTAAAGTGGGGATGTTCACGGATTTCCAAAAAAAAAAAAAAAAAAAATCTCGGGAATCCGTACACGCTATAGTGTTAACGAGCATAAAAAGGACTTTCAAAAACCTTTCAAAACTTGGGAGTCAGTTCAGTGGTTTTGAAAGGACAGGCACTTTGAATATATTCGGGTTTCACAGTGATGTAGAAACTAGAAGCGTTTCTAGCTTACACTTCTTCTTATACGTTTTGAAATAAAAATGGGATCGATGGACAATGATCTGAGAGGAATTTTCTCTAAAAATTGTGTAAAGCTTCTGTACTCTGTACACTACACAAAAATTAAAGCAAAACGTTTTTTGAACTTTGTTAGCCTCTGACGTCAGTTACTTTTATATCAGTGCTCATATTGTTTACAATAAATATAGGTAAATAAACAAGTTCCATCTCAGAATCCCTGAAATCGTATACGATTTTCAATTACAGGTATTACAACGTAAGTATAAATAGATACAATAAAGGACAGTTAAAACGCTCTATAGTTAGTGTAGTCTATTTTTTTATAGTTTTCATTTTGAGAACATTAAACAAGAGTTTTTGCACATTGCTAGACAACCATGTGATAGTGGGAATTTGAATTGAATTTTTTTAAGAACCAAAGAAAGAGTGAAAGAGCAAGAGCAAAAAGAGCAAAAGCTAGCAGAAAAAAGCAGAAAGCAGAACCTCAAATGAAATTTAGAAATAGACTCAAAAAGTAATAACAAGTAATAATAGATTTTAATGTATTTTGAAATAATAACTTAGTTGTGATTAATTTTTAGTTATTAAGTGGTATGGAGTCAAAATCGTCACCATCACCTTCTTCTAGCAATTCACCAATAGCTACTATAGAGCTGGAAGCAGAGCACGTCTACGTTTTACTGAGTAGTGAGTATAGAATATCGCGTAATAGACGAGCAGAATGGTTCTTTTCTCATTTAAACTCGGTAGTGTCATTAACTGAAAAAGTTTCGTTGGTAAGTGTCGTTGAATAATTTGTCTTTGCCTACTTGTTCGTATAAAATAGTATATTATTTCCGTATTAGATATTACGTGCTACTTGCATATGAAATTGTGTTGAATGTATGATTTTCTGTTTTGTTGTGGTTGAATTTATATATTATTATGTCGTCAGATTAAAAGAGTATGTTTAAATGTTATATGGGTAAAAATATAGTAGAAAATTTTTTGAAATACTTAAAAAAATTCTGTGCACATTGCAGAAAGAAGTCTCAGAAGAGTTAGAGATTCTCAGCATAATTCCTAGAAATCCACCTCCTAATTGGAGTCCAAAAACATGTTACTTATTCAGGTTGGTTGTATCATCTACTCAAATTGTATAAAAATCATGTTTAATAAGTTGGATAATGAAACTTGTAATGTGTATTGTTAAAATTATATTATAACTTTTCGTTGTAGGTATCGTATTTGCTCTACCACAATTGTACACTTTCTTGCCAGAAAGTATCGGTTAGTCTATTGCCTTGACATAAGTCCTTCTGTGGCTTCTGTTGTAAGTTGAAAATATAGCATAATAGCATGTATAATGATAATATTGAACATAACATCACATACCTTGGTAGTATGGTAATACAGTTACGTAGATACAATTTATCATGTTTGGATTTATCATGTAGGATGTGCAAGCTGGACTGGTTATGTTTGAGGGAATTTATGATGCTCTCAAATCTAGTATGGAAGGATTAGTCAGACCTGTAAGCTAACAATATTCTAATATACATATTGTGGTATTAAATGTATTTTTGTTAAAATACGTTTCGTTTATATGTATTGCATGTACATATATAGTAAAATGTGCTTATGATTCATGATTATTTTACAGTTTTTCGTACCTGGAAGCTTAATTCTATTTCAACCAAAGGTTTATGCCACAGTAATTGCTCACACTCCATTCTTAGCGTCATTAACAGAACAGGTAAAATTCAATCTCTAGATTAAATTCATGCGATACATTTAGAACTACGAAAACAATACATACATGAGAAATATTGTATATAATATAGTCAACAGATATATTTTGATGGTAGAAAAGTTTTAGAAAAAGGGCCATTGAACGAATTTTGAAATAGTCAAGAACAAATTTTTGTATTACAGGTGCTGATTCAGGGCGTTCTGTTGAGTCCAAAAACGATAAAAAAAGTTTTATCTATTGTTTTTGAACGCCTTACAAACATTGAAAACAAAGTGGCAGAAGTCACAGCATCGATTTCGGAATCTATTGAAAATGCTCAAGTGAGTTATTTTTTCTAACATACTTATAATTTGATAATGAAGATGATGATAATGAATTACAAAAGAAAAAAGTTTCAGGTGAGTTTTTTTTATTCGATCAAGAACCAAGAACAATTTTTTAACTTGTGTAAAAACATCTTATGGAAATATTTTATCCTTGTTGTGTTCAACACATTTCATGGTTTCTTCTGTAATTCATTGCATACATAATATAGTTATCATCTTTATTAGTGTAACATAAAGTGTGATCAGATGTTTGTTAATAATACTTCTAATGGGTATGTTTCGTTTTCTAAACTCGTAGGCCAAAAGTGATCGAATTGTGGGGCAGATTTTTGATGAGGAAGGTTCCACTTCACCAGAATCTGCCATAGCTATGAGTCCGGACTTTGGATTCGTAGATTTACTTCGCCAAGCTTTAATTGGACTGCATTTGTTACCTGAAAATTCCACTGCTGGTATAACACGAATACATATAATGAATATACTACGTATTTGTTGCATTTTGTCCTGTGTAGATTTAAAGTCGTGTTATATGCAATGTTATCCAACATTACCAGTATAAATATTATTAAAATATGTACATATATCCTAGTGTAGTCATTAATGAAGTGGTGGCAAAATTAACTGTATCGTAGGACTCATCATTGTAACTGATGGAGTTATCAGTGTGCCAGATGGTGGATATTTAGAAACGGTACTCTCACAACTTAGATACAACACAGTTTCGTGTTCCTTTATACAGCTGTCTAGTCCATTTCATCCGCATTTATGTTACGGGTACAAATGAAATTACCATCACTTATCTATTAAGAATTTTATTTAAAATCTTAAGAATTTCAGCGAATCTTGTGATGACTATGTACGTATTTGCTGATTTAAAGTAAAAGTTGTAATCGAACCTTTTGTTTCATAAATTTTGCGTAGTGTTCTTCCATATGCTGATCTGATGCGTTTTATTTCTTCAGCTTCGTTTGGTGCCTTTTTAACTTCGATTCCGGAAATTGTAAGATTTAAATGCTCAGTTAACAGTTAACAGTTTATTCGAATTTTTCTACAAAGAGTGTCATTAAACCAGTGCTAATAAAGTAACAGTATTCTTTACATTTCTGGGAATAAAAGTCATGATGTAAACAATCAATTCTTTTATTTTTGATAATTGTAGAAAGATGACGATTCGTTTGAGATGAATATCTACCAGGATGCGTTTTTAGCCTGGAGTTTTCAAAAAGCGATAGAAGGTTTTAAAATAAATCCAGTTTTTCCACCTAGTAACAAACCAGGAGAGTGGTCTGTCAGGTAATGTTGAACATGTAATTTTCCACACTAGTTTTTTTACAACATTTCATAATGACTTTAGATTAACAAATCAATTTCTTTAGGAATAAGTGCTTCTTCAGCGTTCGAGATATGCCTATCGTTAAGAAGCAACAATATGAGACTACTTTGGCTGTAGATTATATGAAAGTATTGTCTTGTCGGCTTAGAGAAGGATTCACTATTAAGGTTATTGCCACGAATTGTAATCTCATTGTCAATGTTGTTGTTACAGTGCCTAAATTGTATGTTATTGCATGTTTACTATAAAAAAGTAATGAAGTATAATATATTTCATTGATACATAATTTACGAGTCTTTTTTTAAAATTTTTAACAGGAAGTCAACATAAGTCCAGATAATACAATGGCGGAAATTAAACTAAGTCTTCCTTGGAAATTTCTTATTCATATAGAATATATTTTGACTACCACATTAGCTCCTCAGCCAAAAGTAAACTGTTCCGTTTCCTTAGAAGGTCCATATGATTTCTTACACGACGTCACGTGTTTAGCCAATAAAAAACCCTTTCAATCATATTATCGACAGTTGATGGTTTCAAGATTTTGGCAATCACAAAAAAATTTATCCGGTAATTTAAATTACAGGCACAATATGTATGTAAAAAGCTTTTTGACCATTGCATAGTATATTAAAGGATTAACAAAGTTTTTTATTGGTTTTTTTAACTTTTTTAGAGTCTGACAAACTGCTAGTACATTTCAATTCCTTTTCTACTAATCCAAATTTTTACAACATTCCGGATAGTTTAAGAAACGGCGTTCCTCTCTTTTACATATCATCTAATAATTCTGCTCCTGTTTTACTTTCAAGGTGAGAATTCACATTATGTTATATTTTTATGCTATGCTTGTTAATATCAATGGTTGCGTATAAAACTGAAGATAATTGAAATGATCATCTGTAACATTGGTGTTTGACTTTAACAAGAAAAATTCATTGTATTATTTGCAGTGACTTTGATCGATCTCCACAAAGTTCATACTCCCAATTTGCTCAGTTTTGGAAACCTGTTTGGTACGGTTATAATATTGTCGTCTCATCTCTGACCTTTATTGATGTACTTTATTGATTATTGCATAAATTTCAACAGTGTACCATTCTAATTTCGGTTTCGTTTCGATTTGTGGCATGAACCCTTTAGTTTGCTGGATACTACAATTTGGCAAAAGTGGATGCACACTCATAATATTGGGATAATTTTAGAACATGACCATCCATTACCAAAGTAAGTACTTTTGAGTTGGATATATTACTTATATTATTGTTGTATTGAATTTTTACCTCTAACAAAGATTTTTATGTTATAGTGTAAGATGTGTGTTCACTTTTAATATTCATAACAAGGGAACAGTAGTCAGTTACTAAATGGAATGTACATTTTTTAACTCATTGAAATCTTTGCTAGAAATCTTCATATGCCCAACTCTTCTGGTCGCTACCACATTATCCAATGTCGCCAGAGTGTCATGTCGCTGAATACTCTTCTCAAAGACTGGAGCTCTTTCGTTCTGGTTGAAAACCATTCATACATCAAATTGATGCTCAAGTGAGTAGCGCGTATTTTTTATTCTGCGAGGAATTACTAAAAAAAATAACGTTGTTAAATTAATTGTCTTCTAGTACACACGCAAACCTGGTTATTAATATGTTTGTATGCGCACATGTTTTTTACAGTGATCATGACAAACCACCATTTTCTTTCTACATCATACGCCTTACATCAAAACCACCATGTGTGGTCCTTCGATTGGCGTTCTTGGTTGGTACTCCTGGTCATCTACGTCATGAAGCTGTCACGATTCTCCGAGAAAAAATATCTGGTCTTACATTTCCACAACGTTTGAAGGAACCTCATACGAAATGGAGAAACTTGAGTCCAAACCCTACTAGCAACGATGAAGCTGAGCCAAATCTGTCAAAACCGCCCTTCAGTAAACAATGTGTAGTTCATTGTTGCACCTTACTACACAAACCAATCGAAAAAATTCTTCTGAGGTATGTATATGTCATACATATATGTGTGTTAATTGGCATTACAAATTAACTACTGTCTTATCATAGTTTACTAAAAACTAAATACATACTGTATGGTTTTTTTAAAAAAAATTTTGTTTATTTGTTTTATTTCCTTATCTATGCAGATACGAAAGAGTTCCTCGCAATTTTTTTAAAGCTCTCTTGCCACAAAACTCCTATAATGGATTCCACTTGCAAAGGTGCGCTATGATATGCTTTCTCTGAACTATGTATAAATCTTTAAATGCTGAAATTTCATTTCAGTAGAAAACTTTGAGAAACTTTACTTGCAAAAGTTCAGGAACATACAAGAAGCTGTATACTTTATCCGTGTAATATGATAGAAATTTGAAGTTTATCCCAGTTTTAAGAATCCGATTGTTTAAGACATCCATTCTTTTTTTATTCTTAACCATAGTCCTAAAGCTGCTGGTGGTCAACAAAGTACTTTTGGATTCCGTCCATCCACGTTTCACACTCCATGGGGATCTGGAATTAAAATGGGACCTGAAATGTTTAATACTGTCGCTAGATACTTGCATCATCAACGTTGGATTTGGTGTGTTCAGAGTACAACCACTTCCTCTTTAAGCCTTACCTGTGCAGCTCAGATACTATCAACTCTCACAAAGTAATTTTTAATTTCATGCACCATTACTACACATAGTGCATGCTACTAGTTCATTTCATCGCATCATTCTTTCTTCATCCGTTTGCTTTATTTCTTTTATTAGAATGAGGCTACAAGAAGGTTTTCGTTTCGCGAACTCAGCAGCTGGAACTGTAAATATGGTCATGGAACTTTTAATGACGGTAATTACTCTCATATACATATTATTCAAAAATACGCACGTGTATGTACGTTATGTAATGAATAATAATAATAGTAATTAAGAATGCAGCTGATTTATCTATAATTTTGTTTATGGAGAAAATATCATTGAGTATGTATTTAATTCTCAAAAAATGTCAACCATCCACTACGAATTCCAATTCTTATTTTTCAGACAAATTTTGAGAAATCGGAAACGGAAGACACTAGTTCTGGTGATGCGCCTGCAGCATTAACTCCATGTATATTGCAGTACGTGGTTTTTCCACCTGTGACTTCATTGGACAGGTAACAAACATTTTAGATTTTTGAAGTTCTTTTTTCTTAACTTCTTAGTTGGTTAGGTAAAATTGATAACTAAATTTATGCTATTTTTATTAATCTACCTATGTATGTAGTCAATTGGACGATGAAGAAGAAGGGGAAGCTGAATCCGTGGATGACCAAGGGGAATTATATTTGGTTACGGAATGTTGGATAGGTATGATATTTACTTCTTGTTATCTTATTAAAATAAATTGATTTGTATATTTAATAACTGAAATTTTTTAATTCTAAATTGCTGATTTTTGGTATTAATAGAACCTCAATTTGGACGAGTAACGAAATCTGGAAGTCAAAACTCATATATGGATGGTCTGGATTACGCTTCAATACCACATAAGGTTTGTATTTTTTTGCAACGCAGACCCCTTTTTTGCTTACTTGTCCGTTTCCGTTTATTTGAGAATTTTTTGCTCATTTCAATCTATACTTAAGTGAAGTAGAAGTATTTTATTTTCTGGCCAGTGCATACATAAATGTTTTCATAGAATGGAAGAGTTGCTCCTTAGATAACCCTTTTATTTTTATCGTCACCTCGCATGACACAAATTTGAATGTGAATTGAAGCATAGAGCTCAAATTTACTACGCCATCGGCAAGGATTAGATTGTTTAAAATATTTTGTTGAATTTATGTTGTACATTTATTTTTAAATCCATGTTATGATCCATTATTTTCCAAAATAATGAAATCTGCAAGAATTTTACTTCCTATATGGTTTCGTCTGCATGAGTATCCTACACCCTGTGCTTTTGTACCTCACAATAGTATTTCAGTATTATACATATCCCGTAAAATTACATAATCTAACAATGCGGTGAGCTAATGGAGAGTATAGGATATGAGCAGGATAGAATCGGTTGTTGTGATTCAGCAAGTTGCAGGAGTCCCGTGATTTCAGTCTCTTTTTATCTGTCATATTGTACAGGACTACAAGATTAGGAATCGAGGTAAACTTTGGGTGTTTATTTAGCTCATTGATCATAATATAGCTCCCAAGTATAATTGAGTTTATGTAATATCAATATATAAACAGGACACTGCAATATAAAAAAAAGAATAGTAGTTTCACATGAACGTTGTGATGTTTGATGTTCTCAAACTAAAATTCGGCTTGATATGACATGACCTCAATTACATATCATTATCATTAGTATCGCTGAATTTGCTTCAAATGGTCGTTATTTCTATACAATTGCCGTTATTATGTTGTGTGTAATTTTTATCATCATAGGTAATCATTATATTATATTGGTTTACACACAGCATGGAAGTTTGATAGAAAACAAATAAAACGCAGGTAAATAATGCTCAAAATGTATGTATAATATGTGTGTAGTGTATCAAAGATGTACACACACATGCATGGACGGACAGGGGAAAATTGTTGATTTTTTCCCCTTTGGTGCTAGACTATAGTATAGGGAATTCTCTCAATATAGAACTTTAGAAAAATACTTAATAATAATGTCTATTTTTACTATCAAGCTTCATATATGAGCAAGCTGATGATACTAAAAAATTTTGCTGGATGTATTTTATTGGCTTAACTTACTACCTTATCGTTCGTTCGTTTTTTCCGTTCATAGGAATTTATTTTATTTTCAAACGCAATCCAAACACTTTTTGATACTTCGTTCTTCAGTATTTTCACTATCTTATCTTGTCTCCGTGTATTCGAACTTCTCTTAAAACAGTACTGCAGAACTTCAAGTGTTGAACAAACAAATGATGCTGGTGACTGGTGACATGTTAAATCATTTCCCTGATTTCAACCCTTTTAGTTGAAACCGTTTGACGATTTTGAAATTCGATTCATTCAGTGAATTGAGTAACATGCACATTATATTATTATTCATCATGAATATTATGTGTAAAAAGTTAACACTTGTGCATATGTAGTAAAAAGTAAAATTGTGTTTGAGTATCCATATGTATATATGTATAATACGTGGACATCAGTTATGATTCGCACACTATTCAACTACGAAATACCGTTATTTTTGATGCATTGAAAGTAATATAATATGCACATGCTATGGAGATAAATACATTTCCTCCTGGATTATGATACTTTTTTTATGTTGCTGGAGATTACGTGGTATCAGAGACACAAGTACGTAATATTGTAAATGGAAAAACTAATTACGATTTAAATTTGTTCCATTTTTTCATCGCAATATTATTATTATACTGGATGACGACGGCTTGATTTTCGTTATTATCTCAAATAGTTGTGGGGTGAGTAGGCATGGCTGTATGTATGTTTTAACACAGTTCGTGAATGGATAATTAATTTAACGTGTTTTGTGAGTGAAAGGACTATAAAACTATGTATATGCATGTGTGTAAATACGAAATACATACATAATAGGATGAAGTAGGTATGTTGTATTTACTTTCTGTTTCCCAGCTCTAACTGTTGCACAGTGGAGTTTTGTCTTCTTTCTTTCTGATTTTCCGGGATCGATTTTTGCCAAGGTATACTCCGAATTAGATGGAATGTTCGTCAATAAATTGACAATAATAACATTACATGATGCTTCTCAATGAAACAAATACCCATGAAATCGTGTACAATTGTTAAAAGTAATTTGTTTTGTCTTTGAAATAAGCCACAAATGGTTTTTGAGTAAAAGCTATCCTTTGTCAAAACATATGAAGAATTATCACCCAGTTTCAGCTGTTGGCCTTTTGGTCTCAACCATTCTCCTCGAACATACAAATAAGTATGTTCGAGGAGAAAAGTCGAAAAACAGTTGCTATTTTTATGGATGGTGCATGGATACATAATTTCACACCGTCCAAATTATGCGTGGTGTAGACTTGTAGGAAAAGGGCGTGTAGAAAGGATACTACAGAGTGTAAGAAAAATATTTCCAAGTACTTCCAAGTCCTCTACAATCTACAAACCAAACGTTGTATCTAAATGTCATTAAAAATGATGCAATGAATGAGTAGAGCATTATAAGCACGGCTTTTCATCATGCTTGAATATAAGCAACCTGTTGCATCCCTGTTCAAGCTCGCACATTATGAATAGTTCCAAGTGCTCGTATTGAGTTTTAATTTTAATAATGACGTGTTTGTTTGCTTGTGTTTGCAAATTTTAAAATCGTTATTCGTTTTACCATTATCTCGTTAATGTTTTATTCCATCGTTCGTTTTAGTGCATTGTACGCCGTAAAACGTTTGAAAAATATAAGTATTGTATATAATACAATATCTCAGTTAATCCTGGTTTGAGGGGACGGATAGAGGAATTCAGTGAAATTATATTTGTTGTGTATGGCGACGAGGAAGTTGGAAAATAAGGTTGAGTAAGAGCAAAAGGAAAAGGATTTCCGTACTCAAATTTGTGTATAAATTATTATGTCACAATGTATGTATAGTATGCACCCTATACATTTCTTGCATAATAATCTTTTAAATCCGGTTTTTAGTCATGCAGTCCAAGAATTTTCGTGCTATTTTCATACCTTAATTCTCAATTCACAAATGGAGTACAGATCTATGTACATATTGAATAAGATCATAGCGTTATATGTGTGCCTCTGTTTAGACTTTTCTATTTTTTGGTAAGTAACATCAAGTAAACGGGAAAAAATGATGTTTGTAATAATTATCTCTAGTAGGATTATTTGGCCAAATATTAAAATGACAACTCGATGCTTGAGACTTTTGGTCTTGTCGTGATAATATGTCCGGAAATAAGAGAGGTCATTTATCTTAGAGAGAACGTGTGTGAGTGTGTATGCGTGTGTACCATTTTTAAAGGTATTTAGTTATTTAGACATGTGTATGGTTTTTGAGAGTTTGTTAAACACAAGATAGGAAGAAAGTACTTTATGTTATGAAGTGGAACATTAAACATATATGTCTAATAATATGTGTGTACAATACATGCAAAGGCTTGGTGTCTTTATTTGTGCACGATAGAGACATGTCTATGTGTATATAGTTTAACCATTTCTATGCACATTGTTTGTCTAACTAAATTTTGACATAACAAAAATGGTATAGGTATTGAACCTGATCATAAGAAGACGCGAATAAGGGAGGGTGAGCCAGAAAATTATTGACAAAGAAGTGACATATGAAAGAGGTTTTTTGGAGGTGCGAATGGAAGTTATTATGTACACACTGTATGTATGTATGATGTATGTACATGTTAGATATATTTACAATGTAAATACATTTATAAGTGGAATACTGATGAGAGGAAGAGACAGGAATAGATAGATATACATAATACGTAAGTATATGCAAAGAGACGACTATTCATAATATTATTATAATAAATGTGCATACATGTATGTGCATTATTATTTTGTGCTGTGGATTTGTTCAATGGTTATGGTTATACAATTAATACTGTGTGTGTGTGTGTATGATGTTGTTGTAACATAATGTGTAGAGGAGTAGTGGAAGAAGAGGAGGAGGAGGAGAGAAATGTGCGTTCGTTTGTGTGTATGAATAAGAGAAATCTAAAGTGAATTAAGATAGACAGGTAAAGTTGTGTATAGATAGATAGATAGATGGATGGTTAGCTGGATGGCCTTTGATTTGAGTCTTCTTTGAAGTCGAGTCCGGTTGCAAAAACTGTGTTTAGTATTTAGTGCAGATTAGGCGGGTATGGATTGGTTTGTGTACTAGAACGAAATAGATTGGAACACATACGTATGTAGTATGTACTTACATATATTGGGAGAAGGGAACGGTGATCGGTGTCAATATCGGTATACGTGTGACTGTTTTAGTTGTTAAAAATGTGTATATAGATATAACATCTATACATAATAGGCTTTTTTTATCTGGAGACGAAAAATTGTTATCGTTTGTTATCAGCAGTTTGACTCGGTGTGTACTTTGGCCAGAACTTGAGCTATATAAATCGAATGTAAGGACCAGCTCTCTCGTCAATTACATGATTTTCCTTCGCATGTTCAGTCAGTTGAAAGATCAAAATTGTACATATTGTATTAACATTGTTACCTAATTGACTAGAATTTTGAATTTTAACCACAAAAATAACGGCGACTCACTCGGGTTTCAAAAAGGAGCACAGTGTTTGTTAAGTTGAACCACAGCTGCTTCTGTGAGTTTTTTTTGTTATTTAACGGCAAGTATTTAACACAGTTATAGTCCAATTGATTTTACCGTCGAAATTTTTTTTTTCAAAAAAAAAGTTTTTTCCGTTTTTTTTTCAACGGTGGTTCATTTATCTTTTGGTCAAATCTTAAGTCGGAGGATTCTATAATATCACATGTAGTAATACACATGATATTATGGAACAATAAGGATTTTTTTAGTATCAGTTCCTCTATCTCTTCGACTTACTGTATAATATACACAATATATATTTATACTCACTCATTCAAACTGTGTGTTTTGACTGTCTATACTTGTATGTATAGAACAAGAGCAGCGATTTGTTATATTATACTGCCGTCGAGTTTATTTTTTATTCCAGCACAATAATAATAGTGATATGTTGTATTAGTTGTACACACAATGTACAATATAATAATATTATTATTATTATTGCTGT
>JAQIVE010005248.1:0-13174 GCA_034698285.1 Sminthurinus bimaculatus | reverse complement strand
AGTACTCATGCAAGTTATCCCAGGAAATATTTCCTTTCGCTTGATTTTCTGGAACTATACTTACATAATATAATATTATGTTTAATAATAAAGGCAACTGTATGAATTATGTAAATTTCTGCTTTCTTAATCGGTTCTCGTCATGACATGGCTGCAGTGATAATGTCATCCATCAAATAATATGATAAACTTGATTGAAACATTTGAGTTTTCTCAATAACTAAAAACATGTATTCCATACTTTTACCCATCTTTCCCTTACACATTTAAAATATCTAAAATACATAAGCATGACATACTGTAGAATCAACACTAGCGTACACTCGTAGACATTTGTACTTTACGTACATATCCATACAGCCCTAATTTGCCTCTTGCACTGACAAATTACAGAGACTAGTGCTTGAAATTGAATCTGGGTCTTTTGATTGAAACATAAATGGCCGAATGAAGCTATTCTTCGTCACACACACACACACACGTACATTTACTCACACTATCTATACTTTGTCGTTGGCAATTCATTGATAATTTATTTATTGAGTAGGTACTTGCTCATTGACTTGAAAAATTCTACATGATATGATGCAAACTTTATCTGAGTTCAGCCAACCATGACCTCTAAGTTTCTGTGGCTTCGCTTTCTCCGTCAAAGCATTTTCAACCTCTATACATATATATTTAAACTCAAGCTCAACTTGGATCTTGTATAAATAGCCGGGAATAATTCCCTATGACTTATGAAAAACACTCTGCAAGAGCTTTTACTTTCCCTAGTCGTTTGGATTTTATCGCAATTAGCAAAACCCATATAGGTGTGCGTGCACCAATCTTGTGGAGTACATACAAGTGTAATTTGTCAAATAATGAAAATCACAAACACGCCTGATATTTGATATTTGATTCAAGTGAAGCAATCAACTCATCTGGTTGAACGCTTGATAATGGTATTCGTGAAAAATGTACTCTGTTGGAGGTTTTCTCATATTTCCGATTTTCTCTCGCGGATACTATGAACGCAATTTACCAATGCACAATACCATCTTCAATGGTTTTGTACAATATAAACTGACGATGACTTGTGAACACCTTTTTTACAGCACTACACGGCTTTGTTTTCGTGATAGGAATTAATCGTGATTTAACTACAACTGAAGTTCATAAAAAATGATGAGATTTTCGACCAAATGCGTGTCAAAATCTCATCAAATGTTTGCCCAGATATTTTTATAACGGTTATTCACCAATATTATGCATTTACCAATAAAATGCATCACAAAACGTAGCTCGAATTCTCAATATGAGCATTGTAAAAGTTTTGAAACGGGTTAAAATGTACATAAAGTCTAAAAATCTCAATTTTGAAGTTGAAGATCTTATGTCATGGTTTCTGACCGGTAATAGTTTTAGACATAAGCGCTTAGGAATGTTTCATCTGTTTGTAGCTCATTTGACAAATCAATCATTGTATAAAATATTATAAGAATAATAGTAATTATTTTTTATTCTCTTATTGTTAAAGGTTATGGAAAGAAAAGCCTATGGAGTAGAGACAGGGGCTAAGTTAGACAGCACTGGATAAACGCCTGCTTCTTTCCGTCCATAAAACATTCAATAGGTACCTACAAGTCAACGAGACTTTTATCATGCATCGTCGTCCGGTTCTGGAGCTGTGAAATCTAATCTTGTAATAAAGCTCTAGTGCCTGCCTAGTAGTGTAACTTATCCACACTGTAGATCCTCAAAACATATTTGACGTCTGTCTGTGTGTCTGTCTTTCCTTACTTTCGTTATGTCGTGGAAAATATCCTTTCCTCGTCAATATGAATTATCAGCAATACACCATTACTAGGCGTCCTCCAGGGCTTCTGTCCCTTGACCTTGTCTGTGATCTCGATGTAAATAAATAAATGGTTCCTGCACACATTTCTCCCAAACGTCCGTCTATCTTTCATTTTTGTAATTTCCTATGGAATGTGCTAGAAAAAAGTTTTATTGCTGTTTTTGACAAAGACGGAAAAAATAATAGATTCGAAGAACCTTTCTAGTGCTGTTAGCGCAAGATTAGGGTTCATATTTTGATTTGTTGTTTTGATTGTAACCTATTAAAAGTTTTGATATCAAAACAAAACTGATGAAAAAAAATCAAAACCTCCGCCCTACACACTATGAGTCATACCAATACCAAGCATACATAATAAGGTGTACATATATAGTCACAAGTCAAGGCGCCATTCAGTTCACTAAAGAGATAAAGTTCGCTTCATTGAATTTCTTTGGAAGCAGAATAGCAGAAGCATCGCCACAGTATTCGTGGACACTTTTAACTCAGTACATCCCAACTTGACCATCGCCAATGGAAGTTAATGCAGAGGGATTTAACTAACTGGCGGTTTTGTGAGTCTACTTGCACAATGCATAGATTGGGCAGGTGTTGTGCTTCTACAAGTTATGGATGCGTGAAATTAAATACAAGCCTATCATACGATTAGAGAGAACTATAATGACTACTCAGCGAGTAAGATGTGTGCATTACTAACTGATGTTTATAGTAGTAAGAGCCAATCTAATTTATTCCTGTGTAGTTTTTCAGCGCCCATTGTTCAGGGTGCGATACAGTCAGGTGTGTACCGACTACTTGAGCTAACAATCAAACACCACACTCCTATTTGTATTTTTTGCTCATCTATTCCTTTGCGCTGCTTTATACTGTTGTTGCTGTTCTGTGTGCTGTACAAACTCACTGACAAAGCTCATATAATATGTAATATGGACATGCATGCATAATACAGTTTGAGTTTGTCGTGATGGTGGTGGTGGTCGCCGTGCTTTCGTCTTGTTGTAGTAATCGCAAGTAGTAAAAGGCCATTTAGTTAATCGTCAAACATTGCCTTGCTAGCACACAACGTGTATGCATGCGCATACACAATATCTAATATCTTGTTGAGTTGAGCAGTAATAATAATGTTAATAGTCACACACACACACACAGACGGCAATGACTGCCGTCGGTCGGTGAATTACTGGCAGTCACAGACTGTGAGAAACATACTCAGGCTCGACTCCTTTCAAAATTCAATTGAATTCAAATCAAAATCATAAATCTCACGGCCACATTCTCGTACAGTGTGCACTGCGCCAAACGTCCAGCCCTACTCAAACTTGTAAAAAGTCCAGACAGGCACCGAGGTGTACAGATTCCTCTATACGCTTATGCCCATATTATGTATATCTTATCTTGTCAAATGGAGAATCGGACACAACGATCCTTTTTCTTGGAAGAAAAGGGAACAACAATGGAGGTGCATATTATCTGTATTAAGTACCAAGAGAATGGGCTAATACCTCTTGGTCGTATAGGTAATCTAACTCCATACACGATGGTTGTCCGTCCGCTCATCCGCCTGTCTCTCAGGAGCACAAGCACAATAATTAGAGAACTACTAAATGATAACAATAAAAATAAAAGTCGAACTAAAGTCTTTATATTGGATGAACATCAAAGGGATGTAAATAATTCATGGGGTTATTCCACTCAACGACGACAAGTGCTGTTCTTGCTCCTGCTGAATCTCTCCCATTCCAATGTAACCGAGAGAAAATGAGAAAGATAGAGAGCGAGAGAGAGACTCGGCGCAGTTAAACGACCGTTTATCTCAACTCAACGGCCATACACTGCTATTAAAAACAAATAATGAGAAGTCACCTTAACACACTCGTAACGCACAATTCGTACGAGCCATAAGTCCATAAGTACACCCCATCCATTCACAAATCAATAAGATCTGGATCATCTTTCACAATACATACGAAATTCCTCAAATTTTTTTAGAATTTTATTAGAATTTATTTACACTCTCTACTTCTTTTATCTAACAAGTAACTTCTTCATCTTGAACATTCATATAGGTAAAGTAAAACGTTTTTTCAAATATTTTTTACAATTTCAAAATTCTTTCCTTGGTTTCAAACGGTCGAAAAACGAAAGTAATTCCTTATTTCTCATGCAAAAATTCCTCGGTTTATGCTGCAGTATGTTTAAACAATTACTTAAAAATTTTCAATGTATTTTAACAACATCGAGGGGAGACATTTTACCAGGGAAACTTTATTAGCAATGGAAATTCTCATCGCAAGTAGAGTTATTCTCATAGATCGTATGACATATACAGAAAAAGAAATAAAATCAAGGGCAAGAAAAGTTAGAAAGAGAGAGAGAGAGAGAGAGAGAGTAATTCCAAATCTAGTATCAAAATGAATGCTGTAATGTTGAGAGTCGAGAGAAGTTTTGTACACATGGTGCGGAGAAAGACACGAAGAGCAAGATTTTACCCTCATACACATTCAGTAGAAGCGGAACTCACATACGGTTAGATATCTACTTTTGTGTCTGCTTCAATTTGAGTAAGCAAAAGTCTCGAGCAAGTTATTTTTATCACAAGCCAAGTTAGTTAGAAAAAGAGGCCGGAAATAAAAATCGGCTTGCTTGATAATAAACCTTCCTTTTGTATATACAAACTTCAATTTTGTTCTTTTACTACTGACGACAAGACGTCTCTCGTCGCCTCCTCATAATACGCCGTGTGTCTTCTGTTTTAAATATGCTTATCGTACGCATATACTGTGTAACGTATACCGTATGAACTTGGACAATTTAAACATCAAGATGACGAGTGAACATTGAAAGGTTCCAACTATTTAAAACTCACTACTTAGCATCGGCCTGACTGCAAGATATGATAAATGTATAGTCCAATAATTATAAATTACAACTAATTCATCCGCTTTTATTGCTATTCTAGGTATATTGAGAACTTGCTTAATATAAATGACGATATTTTAAGTGCGAAACTTTGTTTTTTTTTATTGCAACTTGGTGTCATATTGCTACGTTAACACCCTTTATAGCTAGCAGTTAGCGATAGCCTTACCCGACACATGTTATGGCATTATTACCTTAACTGCATAATTTGTAACTACTAAACTATAAAGACACAGCAAACCTAATATAATTCCACATGCCGTCATTTCCTCTCTCTCTCCAAATATTAAGCTAAGATGATTATTGGCAAACAAGTACTTTGCCTCCTTCCTCTCGTATTCATTTTAAATAATATTATTATCATTTTTTTATCTTTCCTGAATCAGTTCAATGGTAAAATCGTTAAAAATGACGCAGTTTAAATAAAGGACTAAATTTTGCATTTATTACATCTTACACGCCTTTTCACTCAAAAATTCCTTGATGAAAGTGATGAAATTCTGGAGATATTTAGTAATAATAGTAGTAGTGTTTTAGGATATTTTGAGAAATTTTATGACATTGACAACGTCTCGTACTTAAAGTTGCCATTGTATAAAACTCATTATAATGTACAAATGTGTGTACATTTCTTAGGAACCCAAGTGAAACACGTGTGAAACTTCGAGAAAATTTTTGCAGCCGATTTAATTGTTAGTTTCTTTTCATCATCATCATCATGTTCCTCTTGTTCATTCACACACAAGAATGTAAAACTAATTAATGCAAATGTATAAAGACACATTCTGCAGCATCATAGAAAATGTGTTGGTACAGGTCACTACTAATCCTTTCCTTATCCCATATGAACATTTTTACCATTTATCTGCCTCGCCGGTAATCTTATCGACATCACCACTCTCAAGTTTATACAATATTATTAACTCATAACCATACTCAATATTAATGGCATCATTTCTTAAAGAAAATCCACCTTCACATAGAATCAAGTACATGTGTATAATATGTAGAATAGACAAAGTATGATAACTTTTTTTTTGTCTTCAAGAGTCGTAGCCTAGATTCTCCAAAAAGTACTCAATTCAACATACTTTAAGGTAAAATTATATGTGTTCACGATAATCACCATTAAAAATTGAATCTTCCGACACCCCAATCTCCTTTCGCCTATCACTATTATTGTATACTTTTACCAGCCCACAAATTACAATCGTCGAGTCATAAACGTTTACACACACTATCGCCATCACAATGTCTTTCTTTAGAACGTCATTAGTACAACGAACAAGGATAATGCCTACAATTGTTATCATAGTATTATATAATGCATCATTAATTGAATAAAAAAACGGTGGAAAGATTGATATTTGTTTCCATGTCTAACGATATCTGAAGTCGAAGTCGCTATGCCTGTACAATTAAAAGCCCTTTCATTGGCATAGTTTTTAATGTCTTAATATCCACTGGTAACAGCCAATGAGCTATATCCAACTGGAGCATATGCATAAAGTTGTGTGTGCACGTCTAGTGTCCATGTTATAGTTCTTTCAACCCCGAACTTTCGGAGGTCTTGGAGACATTGGCCCGGAAACACTACACTTTTTTTGGAGATTAACAATGGAGTGGAATTCTAATCCTTCATCCTTGTAAAAATTAAAATAAATTGTACGAATTCCTCAACCCTTAACCGATTTGTTCGCAAGGTGTCCAGTTTCAAGGTTTCAGTATGTACAAGAGAGAGAGAGAGAGAGAGATTTCGGTAGATTAAAAAAAATATTGTGCTGCGGATCCGCGATTCTGCGGACTAAAGCTGTTATATAGAATTAGTCTGCGTAATTTAAACAACCGTGTATAAACATCAATACCCCAAAGGAAAAATGTAAACACAAAATGTTCTGCCACCAGTGATTATTGATTATTCACAAGGCGTATCATCTCAATTAAAATACAATATGAAAAATGTAAGCTACAGAGCTGTCTTTGCCCCCGCATACCGTTGTACCATTACCGTACTTCAAGGGAGTCCCTTAACAGTGGTAATGTTTGTCCTTAGAATTGTCCCATTGAATTTTGTTCTGGGGATTTTGCCTTGTATTTAATTGTCACTGTGATATTTTGTACGGGCAATCTTCAGTATGTATGAAAGAGGAGAAGGTCCTGAGAATACTACACCCATAAGTAAGGGCTAGTGACATGTCCGTTTGGTGGTGTAAACAGACAGGGCTTAAACTTTCCTCTTGAATGATCCCTACTACTCATTTGTTAAAGTTAGCTCGTACAATTTTGTCAGGTTAAATCAAAAAATAATAAGTTAAAGAGACCAGTCAAACGACTATGAGCTTAATATCGAATTGTGTTCATCAATGTTTGTACGCGTATCATCACATCGATACGCAATATTTATTCCTCGACATAAAATTCCCTCACCATCACGAATCATGAGTCAATGACGAAGAAGAGCTACAAAACTTTTATCACTCTTTTATTCAAGGATATTTCATGTATGGTGTGAGGCTCTGTAAAGAAAATCGAAATGTCTTGAATTTGTTCTCCATAAAGAACTTTGAAATTGACAGCAATATAGACTGAAATCACGATGGACATACATTTACTTGAACGCTGTATAACTTAGAGAGGGAAAGAGATGGACATAATTACCGATGGACAGAGGGATACTATAAAATCATAAATGATAAGTAATTGATGGCACTGCAATGAATACTTTATGATAAAATATCCAATGAAATGAGCTCTGATCTCTTAACTTTGCACATTTCATAAATTGTTTCCTGATGAACCGGACAAGTCTCCAAGTGTCATTGACATTGGCTCGAAGTTTATGTATATCAAATTCGTTTAATATATGAGTATTTTTCAACGTTTTTCATGTCATTTAATACATTGCTAGGTATTTGCATGATTTCAAAAATATAACTCATAAACTCGCAGTCAACAAAAAACACTGTACATCCATCCTTAAGTGTAAAGTATATTATGCGGGGGGACGATACAAACAAGCCTTCTCATTAGTACACACGACAAATAGATGCCACCTTTTCTGCCTTATCGCCATTATATAGAGCTAATTGAAAAAATCCAGTTTTAAAAACCAACTATATGACTTGTTAAAATAAAATAATACTGTACGCACAAAAGCCTCAATCTAATTTCGTGTGGACGTACAGATGCTCATCATGTCTTTCCTGAATGTTTAATTCTTTTATCTCTCTATAACAGAGACCTATTGTTATTGTACACTATAATAATTTATGAGTATGTTTGTCGTCTATATAATTTTAATGTTATTACTGTCATGCTTCCATCTATATTCGTTGCTATACCAAATGACTCGTTCTTTTAGCCAATAAATAAGGTCGCAAATAAATCCATCTTTGGCATCAGACAGCAATGCATGCAAAACCTATTCCTGGCAAATTGAAGGTATGCTTATATTTCAAATCGCAAAACAATACTTAATATCATTATTATGAAGCCTGTGTAAATTTCGTAAATGCTTTCTTTGGAAAGATGTGATAAAAACAACCGATGATTATGTACCAGAGAATGTTTCAAACGTCTTCTTTCCATAACTTTCAAGTTTCTAAATTATAATAATAGTTTTCTCTTAATTCTAAGAGACGAGTCTACGTCGTGAGCCCTGAAACATAAGCGGATTAACAAGGACTGTATAGAAACCACGATACGTGGTATATGTACCTACATATAAACATATTTTGAGACTGCACAAATAGGTAAAAGGTATGGAGGGAAACTGTATGGAAAAGGAAGCTCCTGTCTTTAGCTGTTAAATCAGCGAGTGCATTATAATCTAAGCACTTTTGAAGAGTTGAGAGGCTCGCTAAGTAATTGACAAAACATCTCGTTTACTTAACTCTTTTCATGTTTAATAAATCAAAGTTTTCATTCTTTTTTCTTTTCAATCTTACTGCTACAAACAGGAAAGCAATATGCTTCACTACAATTTTAACGCTCCTGAGCGTCCATTGCTTCAATTTCAAACAACAAATAATGTACAATATTACTGTAAAAGCATTATTTATACATATTTTATACGCACACGTTTATGCTGATACATATAAGGATTTAAATGAATCATCCGAAATAAATCAGAGCAAATTTAATCAAATGACTCTGAGAAAAATGTAAGCGTGCAACTGTCTTTTCATTTTTTACTTCTCAATGACTGTATTTCTAACAGAAAAACAAGCATTTTTCTTGTATTTTCTAATAAACAGAGGGGAGTCCGAAATGATTACAACAACATACGCTGTAGCTACAAAAAGATATCGTGTTTTTCAAATCCATGCATGTTCTAAATGCCATATTGTAATGAAAATTTAAGGCGCTTGTCCCCAACACGCCCAGCTCCAAGATCGTAATCCGAAAACAACCCAAAAATACCTTCTACGATTCCCAGGTTTTCATCAGTTTTACTGGGTATACAAATTTTGGCTCTTTGAAAGCTTGCTCGGAAAGTTTAATCACAATAAATCGACCCAACTCATTTGAAAATGTCAGTTTCCGACTGACTTTGCTGGCAACTTAGTAAAAATTGAAATTTTGGCCTAGAAAGACAGTTTCAAAGAAGCCTCAAAAATCAAATAGCGCAATTTAATTTTCATAGCCAGCCTGAAAAAAAACTAAAATTTGCAACTCCAGCAAACAAATAATTTTTAAAAATCTGGCGATTTGGGGTTTCTTCGGTTCCTGAGCTTGTAACCGGGTACTTGTCAAACAAGTTAGGGAAGAACGTCCTTTAACGTTTCTTTATACATTCAGAAAAAAGTTGGATTTGAAAAATGCGATATCTGTTTTATTGTAAGCTAGTGTACACTTGCACACCCTATAATACACAAAAAAACCTCCGACAGTATTTCTCCTCGACAGTTTTCTCAGTTAACATTAAACTAAATAACGTGTACTTGTTCAAACTTAGGTCATAAAAGAAAATTCGGCTTCACTCTTCTCACAAAATGAAACAAAATTGTTCAACCGAATTCGTCTTATTATTTTTACTTCAAGTGCATTCTCAAACAGGCCATATAACTAAATAAAGATGCAAACTAACCAAAAAAACCCGACCAGTTACGTCAACTAGAATTCTTTTTCTTGCTCTGCTCAGAACGTACAGATGATGTGTCTTACTCTCTTTCCCGTTGTCTCTATGTCTGTATGCATAACATATGTATTACATACTGGATTGGCCAATTCTCGTGATTTGTTCTATGCAGCTATTAGGGGATGATTGTAGCAATTATTACGTGCATGTAGCTCATATAATCTGCTCATACAAATATGTCTATAGGGATATTTATATGGGTGAAAAACTGTGTTTTTTCCCTGAAAAATTCTAAATCTCCCAGTTGACTGTAACGATGCCCCTGCCATATAATGCTATAAAAAAAGAAACGACATCCATCCGTTCCAGCAGTAATCGTAAATTCAAACTCGTCGGCAGAGGACGAACAGAGCGAGCAAGAAAAAGAAAAGAAGTCAAAAAGAAGAGGACGGCGTGCAATGCAACTGCCAAAAACGAAGATAGTAACCCAACAAAAAAAAACAAAACTACTACCGTTTCATTCTTTCTACATATATCTCGGCAATTCCTTGCAGTGCAATGTTAAATCTTATAAGCAATTCTACAGCAAAGTAAGACAGAACTTCTCTAAATTTACGACCACCATTCCTCTCTTTCCCTCTTTGTTCTTGTTCCTCATACAATCTACGTCACATCTTAGATACAACTCTCCCTCAAAAAAATTAAATCCACGAATACACGAAACTTTTTATAAAAAATATGTCTATATATAAACAGATATGATTAGAGCTGAGAGGACAAAGTTGTTCTCCTTTAGTCACAAGACGTCAATTACGAAAACTTTCAATTCCAGTGTGACAGCCACGAGAGACTGATAGAAAGACAATCATTCGGCACAACAAGTACAAATAATGACTACTGCACAAAAGAGCTCCGCATCATTTCCATATTGTTCTCGGACAAAAAACCAACGGCGAGGCTTCATTTGGAGAACAAACTAGGTAATTTGAATACTGTCGAGTCGTACAAGAGAATCAATATCAACAAAAATAATGTAATTGTACTTTGTACTTCTATTTAGATACAACTGTTTTAGTTAAAATTTGACAAATTCAGAGAAATGAAAACTCTGCATGCATAACACTTTTGACGGGTAATTAAGAAGGATAAACTGTGACAATCCATAATAATGTAGGAAAGGAAAAAAAACTATTAGTAGCATTAAAAACACGATAATACAACATGTTGAGTAATTGTCACTAATTTACTTGTAATTTGCTCCATTTTCCAGTGGTGCAAACATTTTTATTGTTATTTATATTCCTGAATAAGCAAATACTTACTAATGTTATTTAGTTTGAAATTCACTTCCTAATATGAATTATATGCGTGTACGTATGGGGACCTTATGTTCATAATTTAGGTAGACGATAAACATCTCGTGACTTTATTCAAGTCTACTCTGAATTCTAATCCACGGATTAAAATGGCGACTCTTGTTCGCTTCAATTCCTTTACAAATAGAAACTTGAATAGATTGATTGTACTTTGTTGCATTGTACTTAGCGTCGAAGGTCCTCTAACTTGTTCAACGACATGTCCCTTCAATCACTATATACTTACAATGGAGAGGGCAGGAAGAGAAATAGTCAAAAGTAGAAGAGCGACTCTTGATAGAAACACCTGCAGTCCAATACACTTGGCACATTAGTATCTACACGAATTACATCATTATTGTTCTCAGGATATGCATGTATCCATATCCAGTTAGATGACACGACCGAACCCTGCTAATTGAGACAAAATATCAAATGTAGCCCTCTACAATGAGCTATACTTCTCTTCAACATGCTTCTATGTTTTACTTGTCATAAAATGATTGAAATCAAGAGGGCTATCCCATAAATATTTACACTGGTAAAACTGTTTTGCGTATGTATTCATAACGATGTAAGTCGAGGGCAAATAGCTCAGAGGTACGTAAGTACATACATAGGAGTTGTTACGAGAAGATAAATTGTGAGGAAAGGTGATTTGGATTTTGTACTTTAGAAGCGTAATGGGATGCAATGGAATTCATTCCCTTTGCACCTCATTATCTAGATTGTCCTTGGCATTTTGAATACGAGGATGCGCATACCCTGTTGTTGTAGTACAGCCCGATTATGCTACATCCACGAGAGCTTGCTTAGAAAAAAGTGCTTACAAAATATAGATACTAACTGAGATGCACTTCATGTCATATGGCAATACTGAATGGGACTTGTAGAACTTGTGCACTCAACTCATTGCTCGTATTAGCGACTATTAAGGACTACACTTGCGACACAGATTCGAAACAGAGGAGCAAAATTCCACAGCGTCTCTCTAAATCAGCATTAGAATTCCAGCCCATCATCAAACAAGCTGTACTCTATACTCCGTTTCCTCTCCAATTCATCTATTTAGCAACATTTTTCTCCGACTGTGCATGTACGCAGAAGATATTTTTTCCCCATCCTACCTATCAAAATTCACAAAAGAACTTTGAAATCATGTTGTTCTTTCTCTCTTTCCATCGTTGCGGGCCTAAATTTGTCACTTCGTGAAACTTCTAAACTTTGGCTATTGGTATGTAAGTATGCCGAATTGCCAGAGAATTGCCTATTTTGTTAAGTTTGTAAGTCATTTCTAAAGTTAACTGTAATCGTAATGGGTTTTAATTAGGGGATATAATGCTGGATTCTTGGTCAATAATGCATTGACAAAATATGTAAATAAAGGAATAGCACAAGCCCGAATTTTTGCTATCATAGCATAAAATTCGGGGTTTCCTTCTCCTTTCGCTTCCATTTTCGTCCCTGGTCTTCAAATTTTCCAGACACTCAGTGAGTCATGGCAGTGAGAGGATTCTATCTCACTGTCATGTAGTGAACTCTTCAACGCAGCTTTCTTACTAACATTCTTGCTTCTTTCAGATTTGTTGCTTTGAACTTCCATATCAAGGACCTTAGGAATACGGTGCAATAAGTTGCAATAAATAACGTTTCAATAAGAAGGAGACTTATGAGACCTTAAATAGGCAGGTGCTAAACTGTAGTAGACGTATAAACTTGAAAAGCTGGTGAAAATTTTGATGATAAGTTTCATGTCCCGCGAGATTACATAAGATCAAATACCACTTCGCCCTATATTAATAACTAGATAGGTTGGCGCGCCACGGCGCGCTAAGGTCTGCGTTCCCTTTTACTGTCCATCTGTCTTAATTGTCTGTTCGAAAAATATGTTCTAACAAAAAGAACAACTTTTTTCGGATTACTCGAATTTCATTATTATAAAAATATAATAACGATTAGAGTCACGACTGTGACTAC